>SNQJ01S0012851.1:82609-104119 GCA_010110895.2 Picea sitchensis
CAAGTCTCTAGACTTAATTTGGCAATTTACAATCTGTGATGGTTTGTTACTTGTCTATATCATTCTTTGTTGTGGCAGATATTTATTCCTTGGAAATATTAATAGATCATGTCTAAGTCTTAAGGAACAATTTACAGCTTTGTGACCAAAGTTAGAACAATAGAAACAATATCTATAGAAAAATTCTTTGTACCTGGAAAATGGTTGTCTTCTTTGAGAAAATCGATTTCTTCCATGCTAATGATTTCCTTGAGAAGGGAATGTAGTATTTCCTTGTTCTACAGATTCAGTTATGGCAACTTTTTCTTTACTCCTCCTAGGTGGTTGATTATCTTCCTTTTTTTCTGCAGGTTTGTTGTCATCATTGGTTGTAGATTTGACAAACTTGATGAAGTCTATGTTGCTTCGATGACCACTACTTGATCCCTCTTCATAACCCAAACCTATTTTTAACTTTTTGTTCCTTTGTTGATTCAGAATGGTGGCTAATCCTTCTGAGGCTTTGATACTCGACAGATTTTGATGATACAAGGCTTGAAACTTCTCCAACTATTTCCTAGTTTTCACTACTTCTTCCAGAGCTTTACATATTGCCTTCTTTTCTGATAACTGTTGTTTTATAATGTCCTCGATTTTCTTTGCCTCTTATAATTCCACTTTTAGCAGGACAAAGTCTTCATCATGTTGTTTATTGTCTTTCTCGAACTGTATCAACAATTGTTTGTTCTTTCTGTTCTTAATTATGAGTCTGTCAATCTCTTCCAGTGCACTGATCAGTTCTCCTTCCAAATCAACCACAGCTTCTTCTTCATTAGCCTCACTTCCTGTTCTTTTATTATCATAATCCTCTTTGGCCATAAGCATGAATTCATTTACATTATCTTCACAGGAAGAGTCACTATCGGTGTCTTTTGAGGAGTCATCATTGTTTACACTTAAACTTTTCTTTTTATCAAATCTTTTGGATTTAAACTTCTTTTCACTTTCAGAGTTCTGATCATGTTTCTTGTGTGGACATTTATTTTTGAAATGACCTATTTTACCACAATTGAAACATTTTAAGGGAATCTTACCTTGGTACTTGCCTGATCCTTTCTTTAGTCTTCTCACAATTGTTTCTTCAATTTCATCAGGCTCATAATCTTCATTCTTATCTTCTTTAAAGGATGCTTCTCTAGAGGTGGGTTTATCTGTAACTATCCTCATTTCATATGTAGTCAGTGTTCCTACAAGTTGATCAAAAGCCAAAGTCTTTATATCATTTAGTTCTTCTATAACTGAGACCTTTGGGTTGAACCTATCTATCAGAGATCTCAATTTTTTTTGAATTGAGGGTTCCTCAAATTTTTCACCAAGTGCTTTCTTTGCATTTACTAGTTCTTCAACTCTCATAAAATACTTCCCAATGGTTTCATCTTCTTTCATTTGTAGCTTTTCAAACTGTACTCTGTAGGTTTGAAGCTTGGCATATTTTACCCTCTCATTACCTTCATAACTGCTAATGAGTTTGTCCCACATTTCGTTGGCAGTTTCAAGATGCTTCTGCAAGTCCATTCAAGATAACATTCATTCCCTTAGCATTAAAGATAAATTCTAACTTATCATCCTTGGAAGCTAGGACAACAGGCTTTATGTATCCAGTATCTACTACATCCCACACATCAGCACCTAAGGCCATTAGGTATGTTCTCATTCTAACCTTCCAGAAGGAGAAGTTTGTTCCATTAAACAGAGGAGGCTTAGTGAATGAAGTCCCTTCATGACTTGACATGTTTAAACTCCAGGATCTACCCTTAGATAAAAGGGGCCGGATCTAATACCAATTGTTGGACAACTGAGAGGGGGGGGTGAATCAGTTGTCACTTTGCTTAAACAATTGTGCTTATTTTAAACTCTTTACACACCATTTAATGACAGTCACAATAATGCATGGAAGTAAGCAATAGAACATTCAACATCATTCACACATATGAGATACACAGAGACAGATATTTCCTGAGGAAACCCATACAAGGTAAAAACCTCTTCTTCTTTATATGATAAGTAATATTTACATTCTTTACATTATCATACATATGAGCACCAACTCATAATGACGCTACAACCTATTTTTTGCAAGAAGAAACTTGTTGAGAGCACCAACTCTCTGTTTTCTCTAACACCTACTAGAAGGAAGCACCAACTCCCTAGTTTCTCTAGCACCCACTAGAAGGAAGCACCAACTCCCTGAGTGTTCCAACACCAACTGGATGGAAGCACCAACTTCCTAAGTGTTCCAACACCAACTGGATGGAAGCACCAACTCCCAGTCACACAGGCACCAACCTATATAACCAAGAACAACAGTTCTCCCTTGCACCACCCTGCCACCCTGGTTTCTCTGGCTACAACTAGATGGAAGCTACAAATCCCTGTGTTCAAGCACCCACTTGAACCTCTGAGGACAAAAGTCCTCCCTAGTGCCTCCCAACCACCCTAAAATATAAATTTTGTTATATATATAATTTTATCACAGTGATACCATATTTATCATTGGCTTACTAGGCTTATCACTGTTCTACTATGCTGATTTGTTCTCATGTATCAGTGTCTCTCTATCTGCATCTTCTTACGATTTTTGATCTTCTGTTTTTCTCTACAAGAGAACCTCAGCCTTCCTTTAGTGTCTCATTTTCTTGCTACATACCTCCATGCACTTTCTGTGCTACTGCCTTTTATGATCTGTGCGCCCTTTGCATTCAATGCACCATTCCTCTTCTCTGTATTCCACCCACTGCACACTCCTCCTTCTACACTTCTGAATACCTCCTGACAACAACATCACCCATCTCTTCTTTTTTCAACATACTTATAGTCTCTTTGCATCTTGTGCATGCTATCTCGCCATGCTTTTGCATGCTCTCCCCATGTCGAGTGCTCTTCCTGATCATCATTGCAACTTTTTAGCTTGTCTAGCAGTTCAACCCATGTGTCCATCATCACTAGGTGTTATGCTGAGATTCCTTGGCCTGTCGGGAAGTTGAGACTCTTCGTCTTCTTCATCATAGTCGAGCTCATCCCCTCTGTTGCAGTTACAGGCTTCAACGCTCTTCCATCTGTCAATCACCTCTATGAACAGTCTTCATTCCACTGGCATATGCCTTGAAACTCCTCAGTTCATCTGGAAATCACATTGAAGTCTCTTTGAGTCCTCTTGCAGAAACCATCAGTGATTTCTAGCAGTTACAGAGAGAACCTTGAAATGGAGCCTAGCTATGCTAGCTCCTTCCACTTACGCGACCATCGGCAGTGACCACTGACTACATCGATATTTTTTCATTTCGGCATTCAGCCTTTCGGTATTCCTGTGGTGAAGAGTTATCTTGACACTCATTGTCGCGATCCCCGAAACTCCAAAAAACAAGGAGCTTAACTCTTCGAGCTCTTCTCTACAACTCTTTGACAATGTGACCACCAGCTGTGACCACAGCCTTATTCAAAAACTGCATTTCGCAATTTTTCAAGAGTCTCGGGTCTTGATCCATCCATCTCCTGGTATCCGAAACTGTCCTCCTTCTTTTGAGATTTCGGCATTTCACATTTCACAATTCTGGGACTCCTGATGATGAAGAGTCTTGACTCTTCCAACTCCTAGTTTCTGAAATTGTCCTCCTTCTTCCAAGATTTCGGTGTTTCTCATTTCACGATTCCAGGACTCCTGATGATGAAGAGTCTTGACTCTTCCAACTCCCGGTATCCGAATCTTCGAAATGGATTTATTTCCCGGTCTGTGAAACTCTTTGTTTATGTGCCTATTTCGGGATTTTGGCATTTCACATTTAATTGTTTCGACATTTCAGCACTCCTGTGGTGAAGTGTTTTGACACTTCAACTCCCGGTATCCGAGACTCCGAAATGGAGTTATTTCCCGGTCTGCAAAACTCTTGTTTATGTGCCTCTTTCAGGATTTCGGGATTCTAGATTTCGCAACTGCGGGATTCCTTTGATGAAGATTCTCGACTCTTGACTCTTCCAACTCCCAGTATCTGGAACTCTGAAAATGGAGTCTTCGACATGCTCTGATCTTTTTCCTTTCGAGATTTCATTGTTTGCTACTTCAAAGGTTAATGTTCCTTTGATCTTTGATTTCCTGGTCTGCGAAACTCTGAAATGGAGTCTTTGTGGTGCTCTGATATTTCGCCACACATCCATCCCCGATCAATTCTCGATCCAATGGCTCAGATCATTTCTCCATTTCGCATTTCCCGATTTGGAAGGATAGAGCACTTCCTTCCTTTGACTTCTTGGTCAACAAAATGTTGATCTGTGACCACATGTCCTGCCCGAAGATGGACGGTCCTCCTTCTTTCGGGATTTTGTAAGCCCACTTCAGCTTGCACTTTAAATAATGTCCAAGTTCTCCTGGATCCAACGACAGTCGGACCTCGCGCTCGTATATAACACTCGAGATCTGTCCTCCATATGCGCATTCATCCTATCTGAGTTTAGATTTGACAGTCATCTGGAACTCTGAATGGGATCCAACAATCATTGTCACTTCTCCTCCTGAGCTTACGCATCCTCCTGACTTGGAAGAATTTCTAAGTGTCAAAGGCCTTGACCTTTTATCTTCCTGATATCCTGAGTATGTTATCTCTTGAGCTTTGGCAATGAGTTAACCTTGCCCCTGGTGGACACCTACGCACTACGTGCGACTCTACGCTAATCCTCTTGAGCTTATGGTGTTCCCATTTTTCCATCGATGCACACTTTGATCTTGCATTCAATGACAAGCACACTCAGCACTCTGCGTGCACCTTTGCACTATCTCTTCTGGTCTTCATGAGCTTTCTCTATTGCGTCTCCCCAAAATAATTCTGGTGCCCGCCTGGCACATTGTACCTGTACTCAAGCCATCATCGTGAATGTACTTTCCATCAATGACAAGCATACGCTTCCTGTAAAACATGACAAAAAGGGATGATGAGCATAGGAGCCTCAATCAAAGCCATCTTGATTTGGTCGAAAGAATTCTTGGACTCAACAGTCCACTTCACTTCATTTCCCTTTCTGAGCATGGTTGTAATGTGTTTGACCAACTCATCTAAATTAGAAATGAAACTCCTCAGAAAGTTGATTTTACCCAAGAAAGACTGAACCTCTTTCTTGGATCTGGGAAAAGATAAGGATCAGATAGCCTCCATTCTTCTTGGATCAATCTTCACTCCTTCAGCTGACACAATATGCCTCAACAATTTTCCCTCTTGCATGGTGATTGGATATTTCTTAGGATTGAGAGAAAGACCAAACCTTCTGCACTTGAATAAGACTTTCTTCAAATGGTGACAATGCTCTTTATCAGATCTGGAGAATATTGTAATGTCAACCAGGTAGATGACTACAAATTTGTCCTTTTCTCCAATGAAGGCAATGCCCATGGCTCACTGGAAGGTTTCTCTTGCATTCATCAATCCAAAGGGAATTTTGGGATACATGAATGTACACCAAGGAGTTTTGAAAGTTGTCTTCTCTCTATCTTCAGGAAAGACAAAGATCTAATTGTAGCTAGAGAAGCCATCAATCATAGACATTCTGGATGAACAGGTCACTCTCTGTAGAACGTGCTTCATCTTCATCAAGGAGTAGTTGTCTTTCTTGGAGCTCATGTTCAAATTTCTAAAATCAACACACAAGCTGATTTCCCCATTCTTCTTCCTCACAGGCACCAAATTAGCCACCCACCCTGAAAACCTCAGGGGGATGATGATCTGTGCATCCAACAACTTCTTCACTTCCTTTTCTATAATCGATGGCAGCATAGGATTTATCTGTCTAATCTTCTGCTTGAAAGGTTTGGCATCTTCTTTCAAAGGGATTTTGTGTTCAATGATGCTGGTGTCATATGTTCTCAAATCCTCGTATGTCCAAGAAAACACATCAATGAACTCCTTCAACAGTATGACATACTCAACCCTTTTCTCCTTTGATAATCCGCTAGACAATGTGACCCATTTGGGATCCTCCTTCATTCCTAGATTGCATTCAGTCACATCAACCTCTTCAGTTGATCCTTCAACTTTTACAACAACATCATTTATGTCAAACAATCTCTCCAAAAGGACAAGCCCCTTTGGAATATGGTTGCTAGGAAACTGAACAATATGATGGTTAGCAATTTTATTCATAAAAACATCAGCATGGGGGCTTTCTTCCGAATCCTGATCCTAATAAATATGCATATCATAAAATTCACCCACAATCTCAAGGAACTTTTTTATCTCAATATCATCCTAAAAGACCTTCCAATGTTTGTCATTGTCAGGAATAGAGGGTCTGTATTTTATCTCCACCTCATACTTGAGTTTGGGGGGTGAAGGGACCTTGAAATTACTCACTGAGAATGACAAGGAATCTGCCACAGAGTTCTCCTCTTAGAGAACAAGTGAGATATTAAAATCTAGGAATAAATTGTCAATCATATCCCAGATTTCATTTATGTAGGCCCTTAACCTAAGGTGTTTAGCCTGGTATAGATTTTTTACTTGATGAACAATCAGCTCAACATCTCCAAACACTTCTAGCTCTTCAATATTCATGTCTTTGGCAGCTCTCAAACCCAATACAAGAGCCTCATATTCTTCCATGTTGTTTGTTGTTTCAAATTCCAATTTTCAGGACAGAGATATGGTCTCTTGGGTAGGGGAAACAAAAACCATTCCAGCACTAACATCTTCCCTAGAAGAGGCTCCATCGAAAAACATTTTCCACACAGAGGTCTTAGGGGGAGGATCTTCACAGAAGGTAATAGGCTACCTTCTTATCTCAATAGGTGGTTGAGGAACATCAGTGAGTTGTAATATATTGGTTCCCAAATCAATATCAACTGAGAGAATGGGGTGGTTGATGGGATTTTCCTCATCACTGATAATGTAGGCAAGTTGTGCTTCTCTATAAATCCTTCTATGTTCCCCTCCAAAAAAAGGAACGGTGGCATATGAAAGGTTCATCTGCAAATTTCCCCATAGTATTTTTTATCCATGATATGGAAAAGAGCATCCCAAACTTAGGGGGGACACCAGCTACCACTATGTCCATGACCACACTCTTCATCGACAACTGGAACAAGGAGACAACGAGGTCCTTAATAAACCAGAGGCATTTCACCTTTCTGGAATTGAATGAATAGAGGTTGTGGTACGTTTTTGTAACCTCCAACCTGAGCTCATCCATGACAATATTAGGCATGAGATTGTGAGATTCCCCTGAATCCATCAAGTAGGTGTGCAACCCTTTTTCATGAATATTCAATGATGTATAAAAAGGGGCTGAGGAATCATCTCTATCCTCTACCAAAGGCCCTAGTATGACAGTTTTCTTTTCATCTTGGAGGTTGACTGAGTCTGTGGAACTAGATGGAGGTTCAGGCTGCAACATTTTAGAGAGGCACCTCTTGAAGTCCTCATGCTTGACTAACTCTGACATAGGCACCAGGATCCTAACCTTTTGAATATTATGCTCAAAATTAAAAGAGGAGGGAGGATTTAGAATCTCCTTCACCTTGGGGATAGCGTTTTTGACCACTGGTGGGTGGTTTTGTGCCTCCTTTTCTTTCCTATTGTCTTCTAGCTCTTTAGAGGGCTTCTCTGCTCTAGAAGGCTGATCGGAAATATCAAGTTTCTCTCCTTTCTTATTTGACCTCAGGCTATATCTATTTGGATTATTGCTAGTTTTCCCCCCCTTGCTCATCTCATTTAGTTGCATATACATGAGAGACTTCATATGCAAATTGGGTTAAATGAGGAAATGAAGAAGTGTCTCCAAGGCAATGGATTTTAGTATCAACATCTTCTTCCTCTCCTTCTTCATCAGTAACAAGGTTATTTTATAAATGAGCTTGAATTTTCTGATTGTCCCTATCCCTGCTCCTTTGGTCTCCTTGGATGATCTGAGGGGCATTATTCAGTCTTTTAAGGCTACCCCTATTATCTATATTTAGGGGATTCCTATAGCTCTTCTTTCCTTCCAGTTTCAACCTGTCCACCTCAGTAGAGAGTGATTTTACCAGCTTGGCCAATTCATCTACTTGAGGGTGGGCAGCAAAGGAACCAGAGGTTGAAGCTTCATACCTTCCTTTTCTTTTGTCTTTATCAGCCTTACCTCTAAGCTTGTCAACTGCCAATATATTGGAATCTACTTCAAGGGCCTCATATTGCATATGAGCCAAGGAGGTAGCTCTTATTTCTCTCAACAGGAGGTAGAACTCAGGGTCGAAATCACTAGCATAAGTAATTTTGGCAGAGGTTTATGTAGGCTTAATCTCAGTGGGGATTTTATTATACATTTTATTAAACCTTTTTGAGAAGTCAGAAACAGATTCCCCTTCTTCTTTTTTTAGTGATCCAAACTCTGTAATATAGTAAAGAAAATATTTTGTATCCCCTCAATGTCTTAAGAATGCATCATCTAGGCCTTCAATCCCATCAATAGATCTAGGATCCAAGGCCCTAAACCATTTCCTAGCCTCCCCATCAAGGCTATGAACAAAAATTATCATCCATACATCTTCATTCACAATGACATAATTATCTTCATAACTATAAAAAGATGCAAGGTGTTCTTCTGCAATTATGTCTCCTTCGCCCATGAACTTGGGCAACTTCTTAAGGTAGCCACCAGCTAGGAGAGCATTCATAGGCTAAGGCAGAACGAGGGGGGCGTATCTAGTAGCCACTATGACATCCATACTATTTCTAGGAGGATTAGCGCCTGCCATGGGGATGTGAACTTGAGGAGAACCAAGAGGAGATGGAATAGGGACATGTAAGACCAGTGTTGGAACACATATATATTTCTAAACTTTAGACTTTAAATAGTTTTCTTTCCCAGTTAAAATAAGAATAAAGCACGCTTGATTCTCACCATTGATAAATTTTTTCGTTTGATCGAACGATCTTTTTTCCCGAGTTATTTTGGAGCCACCTGATTATTTAAAGGTCAACCCCCTAGAGAATACTTTGAAGTTTCGAGTTTCAAAGTTTCGCACTTCAGGGGTTTCGACATGTCTCACCTTCAAATTCCTGATATGTGAAAAGTGTTTGAAATAGCCTAGTCACCCTATACACGTATACCTTCCTAAAGTTTAACACGTCACTGCAGGAAGCGGACCTTTGGGAAAGCGATAAATCTCTAACTTGTAAATCTACGAAATGTGAAGTCCCAAATTATTAAACCTTGGTTAAATAAACTAATATGAATTAAAGGTAATTGATAGTTTTGCACACTCGGAGTTTGGATATTCACCTTCCGTCGCATTCTAAATTCATGAATCCTGAACTCTCAAAATGTCTTAAGCATTAAGCAGAGTTAATTAAATATTAAAGAAAATTAGCAAATAATTAATCACTTTGTTGTTTCGAGCTTCGAAAATCATTTATCAAGCTATTATTGGATATCCCAAGGTCCGAAAGACTGAAAGGAATTAAATTTAAATGTGATTAATTAACAAGTTAAACACTATTATGTCATGCTAATTTTTCCTTGAATCGTAATTCGGGTAAATTCAAATTTCATTTAAGCAACCTCCCGATCGCGAACCACCAAACATTTATGGCATTAATAGCGGATATACGGAAATAATTTCGAATAAGATCACAGATCACCATCTGTATTTTTCATTAAAATTAACAAATACATTGTTAGTGAAGGTATGCATAAATTGATACTCTTAAAGTGAAAAAGATATTGAAGTTTGAATTCCATTTTGAATTTTCATGGAACAAGTTTTAGCAAGATAAGAAGTTTTGCGCATTTTATGTGATAGGTAACACAATTCTGAGTTTACTACTATCATGGCTCAATGAAAAATAGTTAAAGTGACTGGTGAGAGCTTGAACCAGAACACAGATGTCCTCTCGGACACATCGCCGAGAGCTGCGAAGACCGTAAAAACATGGACGCAGGTATGTGATATCCTACAATATGAGCTAAGAAACTGTCCAGAAGATTCATATTATGAGGGGACCGAAACTTTGGCAATGAAGCTCAAACATGTAGCCCAATTAGAGCTTCATAAAATATCCATGTGACCGAGGCTCATGTCATATAACGACATGATAGGTTGGGCCCTGAAGAACGTTGACTTCTCGACCAGGACCATCCACAATTAAACAAAAGTTGTTGTTGGATCTTTCCAGCCAGAACATATACAGGTGATGTACAAACTATCCATGGCATTCAAACACAGTTATAATACCGCTTTCATGAAAGAGTTAGATGAAGAAGAGTGCCAACAAGGTGTAAATAATTACCCTGACTTGATTAAGGAATGGTGGGCATGCACTGAGAAATTCAGAGCATACACCCATGGCATATACACCACTGCATCATTAGACACTCATATCATGTATGTTTCCATGATGCTATGTAGAATTTTTGGGAAAGAAAACTCTGCTCACTTCCTGCTATCATGGGTACCGATCATGCATGAAGTTGCAGAGGGTTTTTCTTTCATTTGGGCCAATATATTATCAGACAGTTTGGCCAAGGAAATCATAGAATATCAATCATTGAAATCCAAAGGATGACTCTCCCCATTTTACATGTCATCATACCTTATGGATGTCATTTTTTTTATGATGCCATTTATTTTGATGGGCTGGAGTTGGACTCCAACCAGCACTAAACCAATACACTTATATCACTCCAAGTTGTGGGAGGATAAAGAGAAGGACTTCTTCTACGAAATTTTCAACTATGTGGTGATGTTGATGCATATTGCTATATATAGTTTCCCACCTCCCAGGATTTCAGACCAGATAGTTGCCAACCTAGAAAAAATAGCGGATTGGTACATTGAGGAACACTTCTATTACATCAGGGCTTTTGGATGTTTCATTCCACCGCATGCCTTACCAATGTTCCTACCATATCGATTGGTGTGGTGAGAGGTAGCACATCAAACTGTGCCAGGAGGAATCAGTAAAGAGCTCAAGGCAGAACAAAAAAAAGTGTGTCCCACCTTTCCTCTACAAGTTGGTACTTTTTCACTGTTAGATTTTGGCCACTCAAAGGTAGAGGTCGCGGCCCTAAAGGAAATTAAGCTTGTAAACATTGAATTCAAGAAACATGATCCCTGGAAGATCATGAGAAATCACATGGCTATTTACAATTTGAAGAGATATGAGCATGAAAATTCCCCACAGGATAAGATATTCTGAGGGGCAAGATCTTATCAGGAAGTGTTGAGCCGAGTCTAGACTCTGGCTCTACACAAATTAACCGAGTTCTATAATTTTCAGAAACACTAGAGAAATAGTTTGCCCAAAGTCTTAAAAGGACAATTTATGATAACTCCAACCATACACGAAGTTGGAACCCAGAAGTTAGAAGAAGGAAGTTCCAATGGACAAAGCATTTAGGAAAATCTGGTGAAAACAGATGTTTTGACACAGAAAACAAATACTGCACCATCAGATCAACCTAATGATCAAACGAAAGCTCAAGCTGAAGTTTTCATCAAAAAGGGACAGGATGCATCATTGTCTACACCATAATATATGGCTACTAATGCAACAAGGTAACCACAGACCACCCAAATAGGTGACCCTATTATGTCTTTTACCCCTTTACATATCAGTCAGGGGAACCCAAGTGCCGAAGTAGTGTTTATAGAAGATCGTACTCCCATTTTGGTTGAATAAATGCCCCCGTTCCGACTTATTCTTCAACAAGAAAAGGAGGGTTGTAGTAAAAAAAGAGACGCACCAAAATTAAGGCACAATTGTTAAGAGGCACAAGGTGCTATGTGATGGGCAGGCCTTAGAGGAGGTAAACTTCGTTATGGAAGTGGCAGGCTCATTGGGAGATTTTGCCACAACAAATTAGTATTTAGTTGGGAATCTAAAGGAACAACTGAAGAAAAAGGACATGCTGGTAATTCAGTTGAAATACCAACTAAATACAATGGAATAGAGTGTAAGAGATGAGATGAATAGGATATTTTAGCAGATTAGAGCCTGTGACAAACAAGAAATTTGGCAACTTAAAATCAGTCTTGATGAAATTCATATAAATTCACAGTCAAGCAGAGAATTGTTCATTCAACAGGAAGAGTTAGTCAAACAATTGCAGGCTAAAATAAACTTGACTGAGAATAGAGCAGTGAATATGGAGAGTTTCTATGCCCAGGAAATAGAGGTGTAAGAGAAGATGGAAGTAGTCTATCAAAACCTTTTTACCAGAATAGAAGCTATTCAAAACTATTATCAATTGGCAGACCATTCTTTAAATAATATTTGCATAAAGGAGAGAGAGGCCACTGCATCTAGAGTGACATTGCAAGAGGTTGTTTTATCATCATCAAAGGAGGAAGTAGCCAAGGTCACTAGATTGTCTCTCTCAGAACAAACTCAAGGTGATATAATACTTAAAACCTAAGAGTCTGATATAGTTGAAAGTAAGAGATTAGTCAGGGAAGTGAAGAGAGCTTGTGAAGAAGATTTCTCCTCACTCAACAAAGAATCACTGGTTATTGAAATAGACAATATCTCTAAAGCCCTGGGTAAAATTGATATTGCAAAACATCAACTTATTTCCAAGATGAGCATAGAAGAAGCCTGGGCCACAATACTGCAATTGAAACAAATTGACATTATCCATATTCATAAGTGGATAGTCAATCCTAACCTACGGCTACAGTCTATATCTTTATAAATCAAGAGAATGGAAGATAGATTGCCTCACATAGTAAAGAAGTTATATACTCTTGAGGCAAATGACACAATAGAGCCTTTCAGGAAAGTGGTGCAGTTAGTAGGCAAATGTTTTCAGTGTGTCGAGCAAGGGAAAGCCAACACATCTAGGAACAAATGAGACAATGTGTACATAATGTTCACACAAGTCATGATTAGAATCCAGTTGTTTCTGAGCTAGAGCACAAGAAGAAGAAACGTCTCTACCAACAGGCGAAGAGATAGAGAAGAGGCAAATGAAACTCTTCAAATTTTGCATATTGTAATATTTAACGTTTTCGAATTAAGAGAATTCCAACCGCTTAGGGTTGATTATCATTTTTGTATAAATACATAGTTTTAAGACTTTACACAGGTTGCTTCTTGCCGGATGTAATAAGAAAAACTCTCCTTTCGTGAGAATTAATACAAGCGTCGACATGGATTCCAATTTTTGTTCAGTTTGAGTTATGTTCTCTTCATGTATTCCATATTTCTTGTTTCCCTTATGTTATTCCTTGACAAGTGAGTGATTTCAATTTAGTACTACTACTACTGAGTCACATTGTATCGGTTGTTTGATAAGCAAGCAGTTTTTCCTCCGTATTTGCTATAAGTAAATACAAGACCTGTGAGCTACTTGGATTGTTGTATCTCATATCCTTACAAGGGTGCATTATTTAATTTCTTATACTGTGAACAAGGTAATATTCATCTTGCATTGATTCCTCATTTTGTTTAACAGTTTTGTAAGTTTCCCTCACATCATTTGATTTTATAAATCGACTCAGATGACAAATTACGACCTCTGTCATGTTCTGTCATTATTTTCATTTGAGGATTAATTCTTATATAACTAACAGAAGAAAAAGAACCTTTAAAAGAATCCATTTATACTTCTGATGCCTGACATTATTCTTTAAGCCTTAGGTTTAATCTCAGGAACAACATCTTTTTGGCGTCGTTGTCGGGGATGGAGAAACGAAGTTATTTTTCCCTAGGAGAATGACATGGTAAGTTTCTCTCTTTGATAGTGAACAAAGTTTGAATACATTTATAAGGCTTAATTTTATGTTTCACTTGGCGACTCCACTATAGATAAACTGGCATTCGGTAGAAAGAATACCAGCAAGAACCCAGACAATCAGTAGACTACACATGTATTTGATCTCGAAAAGCTATTAAAACCAAGGGGATACCTCAAGCATATTGTTGCATCCACAAGTAAGGTTTACCAACCCAAAAATGTGCAAACTAATGCTAAGGTTCCACTTGAACAGTCAATCTCCCAATAAGATTACACACAAAGCCACTTCGGAGATACATCAACTGAGAAGGTTGTAGCTGAAACCATAAACCCCGAGCTGGTTTTACATGAGATAAAAGTCGAGACTGATTCGACTCCCCCCTTTACTATTAAAGGTAAAATATCCCTTTCGATACCCACTTTTATTGATATTTCGTTGGTCCCCAAAGTAAAGGTTTTAGTTCCCCGAAGCTCTGAGGACTATATCTCCTACCCTGATTCAACTCCTGTTGGTTCTCTTATTTATATATCCTGTAAATCCAAAGAACCCAGTCCTCATTTCCCTTTTCTCCCCTTTTAAGATTTTTTGTCTCCTAACGGTCAATTTTTAAAACATCCTTCGCCTCATCTCGAGGTAGTATAAGAGTCCCTAGCAGTTTATGAAAGCCCTTTCTTTAACTCCCGAAGTTTATCCCCTCGACATCAAATGGTTTTTATTGGAGGAGGTGGCGCTGGAGGAGGAGATGGTCAAGGACCACCACCTCCACCCCATAGTATTTTTGCCAAAATGGTGGCTAGATATGCTCCTTTAGTCCTTCCCCCTGTCCTTCATGATTTACCAGAAAATTTTATGAAGAACTTACCGAAATTCATGGGAGAAGGAGACTTAACTTCCACAAAGAACATAAAAAAATTTGACCAATTCACTGATATCCTTAGCATTGAACATGAGGATGTTTACTCGATACTTTTGATGATAAATTTTGAAGTTCAAGTAAGACTCTGGTTTTGGGGGCTCCTAGTACGTTCTATAGCATCTTATGACATGCTAGAAAATTCCTTTTTAAGGCAGTGGGGAGAGAAGAAAGATCATTTGTACTATCTAACGGAATTGAGCTCTGAGGAAAACGAATTCTGAGTCAGTCCTAGAATTTACCCAAAGGTTTGATAAACTCTATCATAAGATCCCAGTAGAAATTAAACCTTCTCAGCCCATAGCTAAGGTGACTTTCGCAGGGGATTTCGAGCCTGAATTTTCCCTACTTCTGAGGGAAAGGAGATCTATTGACCTCACAAGAATGCAGGACGATGCCATCGAAATCGAGTCAAACATGATGGTTTCGGGTAAGCTAAAAGAGAAGGTCGAAATGGGAACCAAAGAAACCAAACGTTTTAGGGAACAAGCTAGAACTTTCGGATCTAGGAAGTCTGCGGAGGACAAAATGGACGACATGGCTAAGATAATCAAAGAGTTATCAAACAAAGTCTCCAGAATGGTACTAGACCAGGCTAAACCTGATTCTTTTGCTAGAAGAGATTTCAAAATGAATCCCAATCCCTAGATCCAACAGAGACTAGTAAAAAATGAGGATCAGAAAATCAAAACTCCTTTTAAAACATAAAACTTCATGCAAAATGATGATGTACAAGACTTTGAGGATTTAGATGAAGATATAAAAAACCTTAGTGATAATGATCAAGAGCCTCACCTAACCAGACAGGATTAAGAAAGGTCTTTAGATCAAGAACCACTGTCTGGAAACAAGGAAAGTATAAATAATATGGGAGAGTCTAATTATCAAGGAATCGTCGACTCTATAATGGCGGAGCTTCAACAAAAATATAATTTAAGGCCTAGAGATAAAAATTCTACAACTGCTCCACTGAGGAAGATCTTATCGAGAAGTAAAAAAAATGAGGTAGCTCAACCATCCCATGAAACACAAGATGCCAAAACAAAAACAGCTGAAATGTAAGTTGCCAAGACAAAGATAGTCGAAACCAAAGCAACGCAAACCAATAGAACAGAAACAAAGAGAAACAAAGATCCCAACCAAAGAGGATTAAAATACGATTGGAAGTTTCAATATGGGAAATAAAATTAATAAAACCAAAATTCTTGTGCCCTTGGTCGAATTAGGGAAAAATACGACGTATAGGAAATAAATTGCCAAAATGATAAATTTCTCAGATGTTGAAAGTCATGAAAATTTTATTAATTTAGAAGATGATAAACCTACTATAATGTTTTGTCTGCATATCAAAAATGCTAAATTCCTTGTTGCTACTTTTTATATTATGTTGATTGTGCATCATCACCTACTGCATAATTGTATGTTGGATTATGGAGCTTCCCACAACTTAATGACCAAAGTGATTACGGAAAAACTGGGCCTCGAGGTTACGAGACCATATCAAGATCTGTATTCTTTTGATTCAAGAAAATTTAAATGTCTTGGCATGATACAATATTTGGTGGTTAATCTTGCACATATCCCTATGAAGAGTATTCTCATGGATGTATTCATTGCTTATGTTCCTGCGAAATATGGCATGTTATTATATAGGTCTTGGGGTGCCAAACTTTGAGGATCACTTCAATTGGACATGACGTATTCTACAATCCCAATTTTCGGTGGACAATTCACCCGTCTATACAGAGAGAAAATATTGGCATATACTGTAAGTGACCCGCAAAACCCAAATTATTATCCGGTATATGTCTATGATCAGGATTTAGGGAACTGTATATTATAAATTGATGATAGTTTCAATGAATGTACAGAAGAATGTTTTATAGAAGAAGAAAACAAAAAAACTGAAAAAATAAACAAAAATGTAAATAGTATAGGAGTTTGGAAAATGTTTTTTGATGGTGCTTCGTCTTGGGAAGGAGCGAGAGCTGGAGTGTTATTTGCAGAACACGGAGATGAATTCATTATTCCTTTCTCATATAGGTTACAGTGGGACATTGACTATACCAATAATGTATGTGAATATGAGGCTATGATATTAGGATTGGAGGTTGTCTAGAAGTTGAAAATCAAGAATCTAATAGTTTACGGTGATGCTTTATTAATTGTAAAACAGATAAGGCAACAGTATCAAGCCAAACATCCAAGGCTAAGGTCGTACAGGAACTGCACCTGGGATTTGATAGAATTTTTTTTATCATCGTTTAATATTCATCATATTCCCAGGGAAGATAATCAATAAGTTGACTCCCTGGCGAAAGCGGCTTCTACTTTTATGCCACCTACCGTCTTGAAGTTAAAATATCACATAGAAATGAGGCATATACCTTCAATACCAAAAAATGTTCAACACTAATAGGTTTTTGAAGACGATGAGAAGATCAAGTAGTTTCTAGAAATGGTGGATGAATTTTCCGAAACACACATTGACCAGGAAAATCAAAATGACCCTAATTGAATTATGCAGGAAGGCGAAGATCCTCAGAAGTTCCAGGATGAGATCGTTAACCACCACATGTTGGTGTTAAAAAATAATCATATTCCTAAGGTTCTAATTCTATTAGAGAGATTATTTGATAAGGACATTATAACCCTAAAGTCTACCTTGCAACCTCATCCCAAAGAGGTTGAAGATTGTGATATAGGCACTAAGGAAAACTCTAAACTGGTCAAAATATCCAAATACCTTCCACCCGAAATGAAAAGTAAATATGTTGAGTTACTCAAACAGTACAAAGATGTCTTCTATTGGTCTTACGATGAACTGAAGACTTATGATACCACTATCATCGAACATAAAATCCCTTTGAAACCAGGCATCAAACCTTTCAGGAAGAAGCTCAAACAGATAAACCCTATACTCCTGCCTATAATAGAAAGAGAAGTAAAAAATCTCTTGGATGCAAAAATTATTGTTCCACTCAGATATTTTGAGTGGGAAACTAATTTAGTTCTAGTTAGAAAAAAGAATGGAGAAATCAGACTCTGTGTGGATTTCAGGAACCTAAACAGATCATCTCTTAAAGACAATTATCTTCTCCCTAAAATGGATCACATTCTGGAAAACGTTTTCGGGGCTAACCGAATGTCTATAATTGATGTCTTTTCATGTTACAATCAAATTGCAGTCCACGAAGATGACAAAGAGAAAATCTCATTTACGACTCCATGGGGTACTTTCATGTATGACAAAATGTCATTCAGTCTAATGAATGCAGGGGCCACTTTTCAAGGAGAAATGGACATAGCCTTTGTCGGTGAGAGAGAAAAAAAATTCGTTATGTATCTTGATGATTTAACTATTTTTTCCAACTCTGATGCAGAACACTTGGTACACCTAAAACAAACATTCAAAAAATGCAGAAAAATCGGTTTGTCGCTTAACCCTAAGAAATCCCATTTTGCAATGCAAGAAGGTAAACTCTTAGGCCATATAGTATCTAAAGAAGGAATCAAAATCGATCCAAAAAGGGTCGAAGTTATAGATACAATCAATATCCCTAGAAACATAAAGGAAATTCAGTCTTTTTTAGGAAAAAATATTTTTTTAAGAAGATTCATTTCAAATTTCTCTAAAATTGTTAAATTAATTATAGGTATGCTGAAAAAAGACAGCGAAGTCAAATGGACAACCAAAGATAAATAATATTTCGAATGCATAAATAAGGTAATAGGAGAAGCTTTGGTGTTGGCCAACCCAGACTACATGAAAGAGTTCTTGATCTTTTCATTCGCATCCGATCACACTATCGCAGTCGTGCTCTTACAAAAGAATGATGAAGGTTTCGAGCATCTGATAGAATTTTTTAGTAAAATCCTCAGAGACGTCGAGTTAAAATATGATATAATGGAAAAGTAGTCATATGCTATGGTGAAGGCCCTCAAATATTTCAGGACTTGCGTGCTACATTCCAAAACAATTCCCTACATACCAACCAGCTCTGTTAAGGACATATTGGTTCAACCTGAGAGTGACAGAAGAAGGGGTTGATGGCTAGCCAAGATTCAGGAATTTTCTCTTGAGGTAAAACCAACTAAACTCGTCAAAGGTCAAGGCCTAGCTAATCTACTAGCCGAATCAAATTTCATGGTGCTCAAAATAAATCATCTACAATCTTACAGAGACCTTCTAGATATAGAATAATTCGATGATCATACATCTACAACTCAGATCCAAGAAACATTTTCTTCCTCTGCTTGGTATGGTGACATAGTTTCATATCTCTTGACTCTCCAGTTTCCAAGTGATATGACTCCTTCTAAGGAAATAACATTGAATATACACAAGGTAAAATATTGCATCGTCTACATCCAACTGTATTGGAAAGATCCCCTGGGATTTTTACTAAGGTGCCTAATAGAATCCGAAACAGAGAATGTTATAAATGAGTTTCATGAAGGGGTGTGTGGAGGACACCACACCTAGAGAGCAACGGCCTATAAAATCATGAGAGCCAGATACTATTGGCTGAAGTTATTTATAGATGTGAATACTAAAGTCAGAGCCTGTAATTCTTGTTAATTATTCTCAGGTAAACAAAATCTTCCTGCACTACCCTTGACCCCAGTCAAGACAAAAGCTCCATTTCAACAATGGGGTATGGATTTTATCGGATAAATCCATACACACTCCAGTGCACAACATAAATGGATTCTAACCTCCACAAACTACTTCACTAAATGGGTAGATGCCATTTCGACACGAAATGCCATTGATTCAGTGGTGATCAATTTCTTAGAAGAAAACATTTTATCAAGATTCAGTTGTCCCTGGAAGATAGTCACCGATAATGCCCAAGCTTTCAAATCCATGTCAATGGTTAGTTTTTGTCAAAATTACAACATCGTACTAATTCATTCCAAAGCCTACTATCCTCAGGGAAACAGATTAATTGAGTCATCGAATAAGACCCTGATAACTATAATAAAAAATGTGTTGACTGAAAACAAGAAATCCTGGCATGTTCATTTGAAATAGGCTTTGTGGGAAAATCACATTGGCACTAAGAAATAAATTGGAATGTCCCATTTCCAAATGGTGTACGATACTGACATGGTCCTCCCCATAAATATCTCTCTTCCCATGATGAATCTTTGGCAAGACCCAAAGGAGGATTCAAACGATGTTACCAGAAGAATAAACCAGCTAGTTGAAGTCCAGCAAAATAGGGCTGAGGTGGATGAGAAACTCCAAAGATATCAAGATAATATGAAAGCCTTGTTTGATAAAAAAGCTAAAGATAGGGAATTTCTTCCTGAAGACCTAGTTTTGAAGTGGGATGTTAGGAAAGAGGACGCTGGAAAGCATGGCAAGTTTGATCACATCTAGTGTGGAACTTTCAGGGTTGTAGCTTCTGAGGGAAAGAATTCATTCTTATTAGAAAACCTCGATGGGAAAATACTTAATGCCCCTATCAACGGGTGCTACCTAAAGCACTTCATGAAATAATCAAATTCCAAATCACCATTGTATATATCAGTTTGATTTTCTTATTTTGATTTGCAGTTTTCCGCTTCTTTAGTAAGTTTTTACTTTCACTATAGATAACACCAGTTTTGTTGATTTCATAAAAACATAAATATATAAAACAAGTAACACCTATCGTTTCTTTTTCTTCAGAAGTTTCTGACATTTCTCATGTTTATTTTTATGCAGAATATTTGTTGATAGTTCAGAGATAAGGATGTATAAGAAACCAACGTTCACTTTTCAGAACATTGGTTTTCTCTCAAAACAGGTGATAAATAAATGATTTACTTAGTTGGAAATATAAAGAAAATATGAGGTATGCGCTTCTACCCTACTAACCCAAGTTAAATTTTCAAAGGGATCTCACTAAATTATGAAAGAAGTATCATCCATATAAATATTGTCACCTGATCAACAACCAGAGGAATATAAGAATTACAGCCTAATCCTAAAAGTCTTCTCTGACTTTTGATAAAATTAAAATTAAAATAAAAAATGAAACAAAATTTATAAAAAGAAAAAGAATAAAAGAATAAAAATACCTGAAAGAAAATATGAGAATCAATGAACAAGCTTGTGTGGGATTGACCTTGTTCGCAACAGAACATTTGAATATTCTTTATGTTTTTATTTTGCCCATCCTCAAGTTTTATTTTCCTATGATTCTCAATACCCCTCATTGGTCCTCATAGAGAGAAAGGACTTCACTTTAACTCTAAAAACTCAGAAACATGTCTTCAAAATAATGTTAGACGAAAATTTATTCACCCCTCTCAATTTAACTGAAATAAAGTATGTCTAAGTTAATCTTAATAACTTTAGCCCTCTTATCCAGTTTTAAAATGACTAGTTCGCTCAAGGTTGATCCCTAAATTTAAAATCCCTTATAAAATCTTCTCAATAGGTGAAGGTGTATAGAAGATTGAAAGAAAAATAGTTTTGGAGTATACTAAAAAAAATTATGATAGACCTTTCTTTTGAATATCTTAAACAGAGATCATCCCTTGTATGTTTTATACAAATGGATTGCCCCCACTTCATGTATTAAAACATAAGACAAATGGTGAAATGAAATTCATAAAATAATTTCCATGGTGAAAAGAAATTTGAAAAATCGATTGCCCCCATTTTTCTCAAAAAAGAGATGATGAAAGGAAATCCATTAAATGATTTCCCTAATCTTAGAATTTAAATGCTAAATTACTAATTGAAGTGGTGAAAGAAAATTCAATGGGAGAAGTAGATTGTTAAGAATCTAAACCAGATTTGCAAATATACTTCTGAAATAACCAAGAATAAACCATAAACCATTCACCATAACATGAACACAAG
>SNQJ01S0012851.1:108390-121944 GCA_010110895.2 Picea sitchensis
TAGTGGACCTAGTCCACCTTACATTGAATGACCTCCACTATTATCACTATGGGCCCTCTGGGCCCCCCCACTACCTCTCTATCTACCTTACATAGATAACTTCACTCGGGTACTAAACAGGCTCACTGGCAGTGAAAAAATTTCTATGATATATGTGTGGTTGTCATATGTATCTACATGATATACTCTGACATCTAATTCTTTTTCAGTAATATTTACATTATTAACTAATGAGAAATCCCCATAATAAAATATGACACATATACTTAACCTTGATTAGAATGAAATCGATTGAAGCTTGATTTTTTAGCTAAATCTACTTTGATTATCTTAAGAAAATCCGAATACAGTTTTAAGAAAGAGGAATTTTAAATAGCCTAATTAAAGGTCATGATTTGATGTGTTTTAAGCTTTTCTAAGTTTCACTTGAAACTCTTTTTCTCGGGATGATCCTTTTCCGAATGTGTTTCACAGAAATGCAATAATGACTCTATTTACCCAATAAAGGCACTTGGCCTACTGTTCTTCGACGTCTCGTGAGGAGACGCGATCCCTAGATGGAGCCTATGTTGGAACACATATATATTTCTAAACTTTTGACTTTAAATAGTTTCATTTCCCAGTTAAAATAAGAATAAAGCGTGCTTGATTCTCACAGTTGATGAAGTTTTTCGTTTGATCGAACGATCCTTTTTCCTAAGATATTTTGGAGCCACTCAATTATTAAAAGGTCAAACCCCTAGAGAATACTTTTAAGTTTCAAGTTTCGGATTTTCTCACTTCAGGCATTTCAACATGTCACGCCTTCAAAGTCTCGATACACGAAAAGTGTTCGAAAGGTCCTAGTCACCCTATACACGTATACCTTCCTAATATTTAACATGTCACTGTGGGAAGTGGCCCTTCGGGAAAGTGATAGAGCTCTAACTTGTAAATATACTAAATGTGAAGTCCTGAATTATTAAACCTTGGTTAAATAAACTAATCTCAATTAAAGGTAATTGATAGTTTCGGACACTCGGAGTTTGGATATTCACCATCCGTCGCATTATAAATTCACGAATCCCAAATTCTCAAAATGTCTTAAGCGTTAAGCAGAGTTAATTAAATATTAAAGACAATTAGCGAATAAATAATCACTTCGTGGTTTTGAGGTTCATAAATCATTTATCAAGCTATTATTGGATATCCCGAGGTCCGAAATCCCGAAAAGAATTAAAGTTAAACATGATTAATTAACAAGTTAAACACTATTATCTCATGCTAATTTTCCGTTGAATCGTAATTCGGATAAATTCAAATTTCATCTAAGCAACCTTCCGATCACAAACCACCAAACATTTATGGCATTAATAGAAGATCTATGAAAAAAATATTGTGCCCAAAGTCTTACAGGGAGAAGTTCCGACATCTCCAACCATACACGAAGTTGGAACCCAAAAGTTAGAAGAAGGAAGTTCTAGTGGACAAAGCATTCAGGAAAATCTAGTGAAAACAGAGGTTTTGACCCAGAAAACAAATATTGCACCGTCGGATCAACCTCATGATCAAACGAAAGCTCAAGATGAGGTTTTGATCAAAAAGGGATAGGATGTATCGTTGTCTACACCAGAAAATTTGGCTACTAATATAACAAGACAACCACAAACCACCCAAATAGGTGACCTATTATCTCTTTGACCCCTTTACAGATCAGTCAGGGGAACCCAAGTGCCAAAGTAGTGTTTATAGAAGATCTTACTCCCATTTAGGTTGAAGAAATTCCCCCTTTCGACTTCTTCTTCAACAAGAAGAGGAGGGTTGTAGTAGAAAGAGAGACACACCAAAAGAAAGGTGCAATTTTTAAGAGGCACAGGGTGATATGTGATGGATAGGCCTTAGAGGAGGCAGACTTCGCTATGGAAGTGGCAGTCTCATTGGGAGATCTTGCCACAGAAAATCAGTATTTAGTTGGGAATTTGAATGAACAACTGAAGCAGAAGGACCTGTCGGTAAGTCAGTTGCAATACCAACTAAATACAATGGAACAAAGTGTAAGAGATGATATGAATAGTGGATTTGAGCATATTAGAGCCTGTGACAGGAAGGAAATCCAACAACTTTAAATCGGGCTTGATGAAATGCACAGAAATTCACAGTCAAGCAGAGAATTGGCTATTCAAAAAGAAGAATTGGTCAAATAATTGCAGGCTAAAATAAACTTGACTGAGAATACAACAATGAATATGGCAAGTTTCCAAGCCCAGACAATAGAGGTGCGGGAGAAGTTAGAAGCAGTCTATCAAAACCTTTTTACCAAAATAGAAGCTATTCAAAACTATTATAGGTTGGCATACCATTCTTTAAATAATATTTACATAAAGGAGAGAGAGGCCACTGCAGCTAGAGTGACATTCCAAGAAGTCATTTTATCATTAGCAAAATAGGAAGTAGCCAAGGTCGCTAGATTGTTTCTCTCAGAACAAACTCAAGGTGATATAATAATTAAAACTTGATAGGTTAATATAGTTGAAAGTAAGAGATTAGTTAGGGAAGTGAAGAAATCTTGTGAAGAAGATTTCTCCTCACTCGACAAAGAATCATTGGATATTGAAATAGACAGTATCTCTTAAGCTTTGGGGAAAATTGATATTGCAAAACTTCAACTTATTTCCAAGACGAGCATGGAAGAAGCCTGGGCCACAATCTTGCAATTAAAACAAATTGACATTATCCAGATTAATAAGTGGATAGTCAATCCTAACCTACGGCTACAGTCTATATCTTTAAAAATCGGGAGAATGGAAGATAGGTTGCCTCATGTAGAAAATAAGTTATATACTATTGAGGCGAATGACACAATAGAGCCTTCTAGGAAAGTGGTGCAGTTCATAAGCAGATGTGTTCAATGTGTCGAGCAAGGGAAAGCTAGCACATCTGGGAAAAAATGAGACAACATGTACATAACATTCACATGGGTCATGATTAGAAGCCAGCAGTTTTTGAGATGGAGTACAAGAAGAAGAAACATCTCTACCAATACGCGAAGAGACAGAGAAGAGGCAAATGAAACTCTTCAAATTTTGCATATTGTAATATTTAACGTTTTCAAATTAGGATAATTCCAACCACTTGGGGTAGATGATCATTTTTGTATAAATGCATAGTTTGAAGACTTTACACAGGCTACTTCTTGCCGGATATAATAAGAAAAAACTCTTCTTTCGTGAGAATCAATACAAGTGCAGACAGGGATTCCAATTTTCGTGCAGTTTGAGTTATGTTGTCTTCTTGTATTCCATATTTCTTGTTTCCCTTATGTTATTCCTTGAAAAGTGAGTGATTGCAATTTAATACTACTACTACCGAGTCACATTTTATCAATTGATTTATAAGCAAACAGTTTTTCCTCTATATTTTCTATAAGTAAATACAAGACCTATGAGCTACTTGGATTACTGTATCTCATATCCTTACAAGGGTGCATTATTTAATTTATTCTACTGTGAACAAGGTAAGATTCATCTTGCATTGATGCCTCATTATGTTTAACAGTTTTGTAAGTTTCCCTCACATCATTTGATTCTATAAATCGACTCAGACGAAAAATTATGGCCTTTTCCCTGTTCTGTCATTATTTTCATTTGAGGATTAATTATTATATAACTAATAGAAGAAAAAGCATCCCTTTATATTTTTTATGCCTGGCATTATTCTTTAATCCCTAGGTTTAATCTCAAGAAAAACAACCAGGATTGTATTTATGGGAGAAAAGGGAAACAACTGAGTGTTAGGGGACAAAGCTGCAGGGCTCGAGGGAATAGATTTTTCCCCTTCCGTAAATGCAATGACTCTAATAGGGGCGGGAGTAGTAAATCCTGGAGTAGGGAATTCTTCTAAGGTCATGGTTCTAAGCCATTGTACAACTTCAGGGGAAACAGGGGTGTCAAGGATTTCTCCTTCTAAACCGAGACTAGGAGGGGAGAAATCAATAGGAAAACTCCCAAAATTTAAACTTCTAGGAACTCCAGCAGACGGTATAACAGGAGAATTAGACGCAGCTACTGGAGTTTTTAAAGAAGGATTAATAAAATTACCAGAATCACTTGGTACATCAGTTGAAGGGCCTTCTTGAGGGGTCTTTCCTTTTCTGATAATTTTCTCTAGGTAGGCTTCAGTTTTTTCTAGAGGTAGTTGTGGAGTAGACCTCGTGTGTCTGCCTTTTGGAGCCACAACTGAAACAGTGTATTCTCCAGGTGAAAGTTGCAATATTCAATAGTACTGATATTTGATGCACCTTCGTAATCAAAAATTCTTTGTTGTTCTTACCCAGGGAAATGTCTTCAATTCATTCCCTAGAAACGACGCCAAGAATGTTACTGAGAGTCACCCTCAGATTGTGGGAGGATAAGCCTAGTACCCATCATAGTTTTTGGTGGATGTTGGTTTTATATGAGTGGAGATCAAACGACAAAACTCAATATATGAATGATGTTTCAACACAGAATTGGACAAGAAATGCATAGGGAAGTGAGGACCACATTAACTTCAGTCAGTGAATTGAGTTTAAGTGTGAGCAGAGGGAAGACTTAGTGAGAAAGGAAGACAAGATTGATATGGGCATCAGGCTTTCAAGTAGTTTGGAGAATAAAAACTGAGACTCAAGATCACTCTTAAGCTCAAATTTCATACATAGAAATATGTCCAAATGACACAGTCACAATAGCACAATGATCAAGCCTACATCACAATGAAGCTACAACAACTCGACTGGATCCTCCATGCCTGAGCCATTCAGTGTAAGAGGGAAAAGATGACAAGGAAACTGACTAAAATAGGTCACAAAGATACTGTAATCAAAACTACGTTACAATAAATCTACATCCCTCGACTGGATCCTCCATGCCCGAGTGTTTTAGCACAATTTTTACAAAGATATGGAAGGAGGTTGACTTCTATTAATGCGAAAGTCTCAAATGTGATACATAACCAGAGAACAGTTCTGGTATCAAAAACTACAAAATAGGGATCTTTGCTCAACCAGTTGATGACCTTAACAAAATATCAAAACTACCTATTTATAGTCATAACTGTCTACAACCACCAGGAGCGTGATCGTGCCACTGCATTCAAGGCTTTCCATCTACCTCCTCTTCTGTCAGACTATGCAGGCATTCTTCTGTCAGGCACGAGCTTAGATCAGTATGGGCTTGCAATAAAATCCATCCACATGGGAACTCTGGGCTGACATTCTGCCTCCACGGCCAGTTCTTTCAGGCTTTCCATTTATGGGGTGAGACAAGGTTTCAACCAACATCCCCATTTCCATTAACTACTTTCATCAGGATCAAGACGAGGCTTAATGCCCAAGGAACCGCTAGGTATTGCCAAAGGTCCTTTGAGTCAACCCAACACCTTGAAACCATGATGGTCTCATTTTGCAACTAACACGGGTGTCGTCGGCCTTTGGCTCAGCTCACTTGAACTCTGCACCTTTTCTTGCATGCGACCTCGGGCCATGACCCAGCACTTATCTCCACAGGCACTTCGGTAGTTCACTTTTTGGGGAACCTGCGCATTGCTTCATACAAATCCTCTGATTTATGAATATGCAAGTCCACTTCTCTCGTCGCCACATGCCCCACAAGTTCTATGGTCCAGATTTACTTCACACTTCGTGCTTCACAAAGATCGCCTTTTCCCCACTTCAAAACTCTCGATTTATGAATCACGAATTTTATTTACACATGGAGATCAACAGTCCTCTTCAAATGACGATGAACATTTTATATCATATCCTCATTCCACTTAAGAACTTCGGGACCTCGAAGATTTTAGGACTTCAGGCTTCGGAGAAAGACGAAGAGAAAAACACCCCTAATCCTGAAACCCAAAATCCAAAATAGATCATGCCCGTACGCTGAGGAATGACATGCGGCATTTGATTTTCAACTTCAAACCTTTGTCTGACATTTAAAATTCACACAAATTTATAATTCCGATCGCATGAGGGCCGCAAATCTGAATTGCTCCTGGAATCTTTTCCGCTGAAAATTTGAACTTTCCTATTTCTTGTGTTTCGAGCCCAAAATGGACTATTGTGAAAGTTGCACTTTGTGTCCATGATTGCGGCCTGTGTGAACAAGGACCTGGACAACTTTGTTGTGGGTTGGGAAAACAGGGAGACCAATGAATACAACAAAAAGAGATGAGTGTTTAAACTTAGAGAAAAACAAAAAAGGATTTGGCCCAAGACTTCTTTCGAAAATGAGATCAAGGGAAATCAGGGCACACAAATGAACAAGGGAAAACAAAAAATTATTTTACCAGTCGAAAGGGCAGAAACTTATGACTTGGCCTGTGAGAGGGGGAGAGGGACATGGAAAAAAATATAGACTCAAGGTATTATCGACACACACATACAACCCTTGACAACCTTATGTGATAACACATCCCTTATGGATTTTAGGTGGGATATTACATGGTAAAGGATGAAAAACATGCAAATAAATAAGTTCAAGTGCATATTGAATATAGATTCACGACTGGGAGATTTAGGAAGCGTGACCCCAAAGGTTTGGTTCTAAGGCATGTTGATTCGGTAGTCTTAAGCTGGCGATATGCTCATGAGAAGTGGCAATAGGAGTTGTTCACTGAATATGCCCAAGAATAGAAAGAGGTAGAGAAGGGGAAATATAAACCGAAAATAACTATTTGTTCCTCTTTACCTCTAGAAGAATAGATAAAAATGGTCAATATAGGAGCCTCTTCTATCAAGGAAGTTGATAAAGAGAAATATGAGAAAGAAGAGACGCTCAAAGAAGAGAAAGAAAGACAAGTTGTGAAAGTAGAGTAAGAGAGAATTCAAAAGAACAAGCAGAGGAGAGAGGACTACATGAAGAGAAAAAATAAGGATGAGGAGGATGAAGTGAAAAATGTGTGCATATATAAAAGGAAGAAAGAAGAAAAAGAACAAAGAAAAAAAGAATACATAGAGAAAAAGGAAAAAATACCAAGAAGAAAAGGCCCGAGAGGAGGAAGAGGATTTAAGGAAGAAGCAAGAGAAGGATCTAGTTGATGAGAAGAGGAAGATTCAAGAAGAAGGAGGAAAATAGAGGAAAAAAGAGGAGTTGGAGAAGTTATAAAGAGAGAATATTGAACAAGAGTAGAATCTTAATGAGAAACAAGAAAAATATACCACTACTATAAAGCCTACAAAAGTTGTTGATTTAACAAAAGATGAGGAAATGGCGGTGGAGATTGTTGTCCCCATCATAAAATAAGATGCAAATAAAGAGGAACCCACAACAATCCCAATATGTGCAAAGAAGGTGGAAATAGGAAATGAAAGTAGTGAGAAACATACTCACTCAGGTAAGGAATACACCTTAGAGACCAATAGTGAACAAGACAAAGGTCCACCTGGTGGATAAGACTCAGAGGTACCTCTACCTAGAAGCTAGGGAGGACACATATATGTTCAAAATACTCAACTTGATCAAAACGACAAGTAGGAACACAACCAAAACAATGGTAATGATACAAGTGGAGGACAGGAAAAGAACAACTAGGAAAACGAGGACATTAGTGATAATCCCAAGAAGACTCCAGATGATTATAAAGATGTTGAGAAACTAGAGGAAATATTATAGGATGGCTCATCAGTTGAGGGGGAGAATAAAGGGGAAGAGGCTCCAAATAAACCCCATAGACTTCCACATATGAAGTTAATCCTGGTGAGAAAGACAAAGGAAAAGATAAGGACTTTCCCGAAAAAGAGAAAAAGCAAGATCCCATCTCAGAACATTTCTATACTCCTGGTAGTTTAAGTAACATATTTTCTTGGGGTGATCAACCCATCCCTCAACTAGTGGAGGAGGAGGTGGTTGATCTATAATATTTTTCCCATGACAGGAAGAGGAGGTCAATAGTTAATAGAATTCACAGGAAGATAAATATTGCACTGGACAATAGTGTATTGTGTACCTCAGAGGAGGTGATCATAGACACTAAGAAGGAAAAGATGAGCCATATCTATTCAGTAGGCATGGCTATCTCCCATGCCTCACTTGGAAAAAAAATGATAGAAGAAATAGAATTTGAACAAGCCAATTCAGATATATCCTCCCTCAAGCATTAATTGTAGTATTATCAAGAAGATGGAGGGGTGGCGAACTTGAAAAAAGGCATGTTGGAGAAACATGACAAGTGCCTCGTGGTGTTGTAAGATGTGGTTATGAAGGCATTCACACTTCAAGAGACTTCCTACTACTTGGTATTACCTACAAAGAGGTTCTTAGGTGGGCTAAAAGGGGTACCAGAGCATTGAATTGATTCAAATTCATCAGAGAGGTGCAAAAGAACAAGGGTGTTGAGGACCATAACATAAATATATTGTCATATGAATGGATATTTTAGATGCATTTGATCACAAAGTATTGGGAAACTATTGTTGAAGAGTCGAGGGACAAATTTGAAGAATAATGGGAGCATTGCAATCGAGTGTGAGAGAAATTGAATTAGTTTATGGTCGATCTTCAATTACCAAATTTTGGTTCTCCCATAGAATTTTGGTCGATAGATGAAGTATCAATAGGTTTGCAGCATGGGGTCAACAAGTTGAAGAATGAATTCAATAATATAATTGTGTTGAATGAGGACACCTATAGAAGTATGTCGTCGATCAAGTCAGGATCATTGATTGGTTGGAGTAGTTAGCTAGCGGAATGCAAAATTATACTAGTCGATTATGGGAAAACAAGCATGCATTGGGTATGTCAATGGAAAAACATTGATTCCCATATGGAGACAGTTATGTCAAGATTTCTCTCAATGGGATGAATATCGTAATGAACACACAAGTCCCAAAATTCCCAGATTTCTTGTTTCATCTTGACTTGATTCATTACTTATGTATTTGAAACCACCAAAATCACTACTTTTTGGTTTTGATAAGTTTGTATAAATAAAGGGATTTTTCCGATAGCTAGGGACCTTTGGAAAAAAAAAATGTTTTATTTTATTGGAGAACTACTTTCTGTAATTAATAGAGAAGGTCCTTTGGAGCCCTAAAGTTGGATTGAACCATCGTGTATTTCGAAAATAAGAGAGTGTAATGTTCTACCCTCAATCGTATTGGTATTGATGTCTAGTAATATTTTCATTTTACCAAGTTATCTTCCAAATCGTGAATGCTACTATCATTAGTTGAATCACATTTTATTTTAATCTGCATGTTAGTATATGTTTGGATTTAGTTCAATAATCAATAATTCTAGAATTATTTCTTGGTAGATGACAGGTCTATGGCTGAAAATTTACATGCATGTTTAATAATGTTATTAAATATTTCAAGGAATTATTTCTCAGAGGAACATATATCAGTTAATCTATTATTTGTTATTTATATTTCTTCTGAAAAGTTAGCTTTAAGAGAAATTGCATTCTTTACACCTTTTTCTTTCAAGTGATTAGCTAGAAGAATTTTTTATTATATGCCACATGTGATTGTTGTTTTGTCTCACCTAGGAGGTTATCCCCTTGAGTAGTATTCAGAAATAAATATGTTTTAAGAATATGAAAAAGCAATTCCTAAAAAATAGAAAAAGTACAAAAGAAACAAATCTTAAATCACATCTAATAGTTGTTGGGCCATTAATCCATAGCATTACGCTATCCAAATAGGGAAGAGTCTAATTGGACCTCATCCTCAAGTGTAATACCCCTTGTCGAGTTAAAGGGAATCCAACCCCCTCAACAGGAACCCCCTTTGATCCATTTGGAATAGCGTACTAATGGAATTACTAGTTTGGGTTGTATGACTTGATAAGGTATTGTTATGAATTGTATGCTTTCAATCTTCATAAATAATAAAATTAATAGCTTCTAGGATTATAGCCAACTCATGTGTACCTAAATTTTGTAAATCTTCAAACTCATTATTCACCCTCCTCTTTATGAGTATCTATTTTAGATTTTCAAGTGGTAGAACAACGATTTGAGAGGAATACAATCGAGATTATCTTATTTGTAGTCCTCCTTGTATCCCGTTTTCATATGGATTCAACAAATGATATGTTAAACCACCAAGGGGATGTATGTCATTAATGTATTTGTAGCATGTATTATAGATTCATTGGGAATTCAGACTTTGTCCTCAACAACAACACCAATTGTTATCATCAAATATCACATTGCAAAATACTAAGTTTTGAATACTAATATAGGAAACTTTAGTGATATACATGAGTGTTTCCATTGTCACCACTTCAACCACTCCTCTTCACTTATGGTTTGTTCTTATCTATATCAAGTGGGGATTCCCTAATACAAATTATAATATATCATTATAGATCAACATACTATATTTTCAATAACTCAACAAAAATGAAAGAACAAAATTTAAAGGAGGTGACTGATTCTCTTTTTAACATGAGATATTATATTTGTATTAAAATAAGGTTGTGACCAAACTATCCAGTGTGATAATACAGAATGAGAAGTAGAGCCAATCCATAATTGTCCAAAATTTATCAAAAAATAGGTTTTCACTATTGTCTACCTGAGCTATCTAAAGAGAACTATTGTTACTACATTCTAAATGACATGTGTAATGTCTGACATATTATCTTACTAGAAGTAGATATTTATAAAAAATTATTCAAAAATGAAATTTAAAAAGGATCATTCCCATGGCAGGCCATAGTAGTACCACCAATATCAAACACCTAAGAATCCTTTGACTTGTTCCTTTCTTGATGTGTTGACTATCGAACTATATCTTCTTCCATGGATATATACAACTCTATCTTGAAGGAGCCAACAAAATGGGTAGGTGGAGAGCATGAATGGGCCACTTCTTTTGCAATTTTACATTCTTGCTCCACTCTCTCCAACATTTCCTTGAGCTTCTCTTCCATCTCTTTAATTTTTATGCTATTGTTGCCACCTGTAATTTTAGTCCTCTATTGCTTTGGCTTCAGATATTGCAATTGATCTTCGACCTCTTACATCTATTTATTTGAGGAGTGACACTATTATTCATACCATCGCTAACATTGTTTTCTCCCCTTATCAATATTTCTTACTAATAGGTTGTGAAACTCTTAAATCTCCTCAAAATGCCTTTCACATTGTCAAATGCACATACACAGGTCATATATTTCACAAAGAGAACATAAATTATGGTTATGATGATTATTCATGGCTTCAAACTATTATTTTCCACTAGGAATAGAAATATGAGACCAATGTATTCTTGTAAAACCAACAACAAGAGAGATATTTCAAGTTGATAGGGGAGAATTCCCATTTTTTAAGTGCTTTGTGTCCTTCCCTGATGTTAGGGACCTATCCCCTTACGTAGGTAGAACAATGTATTCCGATGTAATAAAGGTCAATATTAATAAGGCCTTGCAATAAGGTAGAATAAATCAAATGTAAAAAGACCTAATAGAAGCTTCCACTTCTAGAAGGATCTTCCTCTAGATGGTTCTCTTGATAGACATATTTAGAATAAATAGGAGTCGAGGGTATGTGAACCCTAGCTTGGATATTATTGTAATAGAGCTCTACTCGACTGGAGGTTTCCCCCTCGAAGAGGCTCATGAACATTGCTCTCAGTAATCGAAGTGCTCTTTCTGGTGTTATTATGTTATCATTTTAGTGTTATTGTGGTGTTATTTTGGTTATATTGTTGTTCATCTGCCATTTCTAGCATTTTATTTATGTTCTGCATACTTTTTATATCTGGAATATTACAAGTGGTATCAAAGATCCTGGGCAGAAAATTGTGGGTTAATTTTTTTTCAAGGTAGAGACGTATTCCAGTATCTTTAAGCCACAGAGATCTGTCGTTACATGCATAAATCTGTAGTTGAGGGATTCATACACGCAGGAAATACAAGTGGTACTTAAGCGCACATCTGTTGTCCACCCTTGTAACCCCTGTTGGTACCCCTTCGAGTGGTAGCGCATCAGACAACACATATGTACGGATCAACCTAGATTTCTTGAAGCCCTCTATAGATAAACCGATCGACCGCCTGATTGCTATAGTGCCACCGAGAATAGAACTCAGGAAGATACTCTCTAGTACCTGGGTAGTTGGGTAGTGCATCTAAGGGCACGGTCTAGCCTCCTTAGTTAGTGCCCTGAGATATTGGGTCGAGTACTATTGTTGGACCCCACACTTATATCAGAGAGCTATAGCACAGGGAAAACCCTTGTTTGTAGAACCCTTGAATACCTAACCCTTGGGGACGGAAACAAAAAAATTAAAAAAGACAAGATATATTGTCGTACAACTGTGTTCGGGTTTCCAAATCACTACACATTTCTTCTTGGTAAAGCATTTGGGCATTTCATCACTGCAGTATTCTTCAGACCAGAGTATAACTCCACAGGTGTAAAAAAAAAATGATTTATCTCTTCGCCCTTATCACATTCATACATATCATTTTTCAGTAAATGTTTTGACCCGACCTGCCCCGTTTCGGTTCCCTCATCATCATGGCCCATACCTGTAGCCAAGACTTGGAAACTTGCTTCAATTCCTTGCAATCTAATTTTGTAGAGACCCAACAAGAAGTGAAATAGCTCAGTGCCAATGTTGTCGCCATCAATACAACCATGCAGTCCTCCATCGTCGCCTCAATCGAGGAACTCAAACAAGACATGACTACCTATCTTGAATCTGTCATTTCGATGATCTGCACCAAGCTACATATCCCTGCAAATAACCCTTTATTTGACCCACCCCCACATACTAAAGCTGAAACTTCCTCTCATTCCCATAATTTTCAGGACCATCACTTTCAACGTGACCTATGCCTTCTGCGGGTGGATGTGACCAAATTTGATGGCTCGGATCCCACTGGTTGTGTAACCCAAATGGAACATTATTTCTCTTTATACGACATTACAGATGACTTGGCCAAACTCCGATATGGTGTTCTCCATCTAAATCAAGAACATTGGCAATGGTGGATATGGAGAAAAACTTCCCGTCAAGGGTATATTTCTTGGACACACTTTGTGGTAGAGCTTTATGAATGCTTTGACACTGACACCAACCATTTAGGACGTTTGACAAAGTTGAAAAAATCAGGAATAGTGGAAGACTTTATAGTTTCTTTTGAGCACCTGGATTTTCCAATAGAGGGCATGTCTGATGCCTTTTTCCTAGAATGTTTTATCAGTGGCCTCAAAGATGAGATTTTTGCCCATGTCCTCATGGCTCAGCCTCAAAGTTGGGTGGAGGCTAATAAAAGAGATAAAGAAGAACAACAGGTTGTATCTTCTCAAAACCGGAAACCCCCCTTTATTCCTCGCACTAAACCAGTAAATCCTGTAAATGTGTTGAACCTACACAGAATAGATCTAGCTAGAAAATACTACACACATTTGCAGAGAGAAATTGAGAAAGAAGCAAGCAAGATAGAAAGAATGGAAGAATTCTCATTAACCATATTCCACACTCAAAGAGTGAATCATTTACAATATATATAGGATAAATGAGTAACTAATGAGCCATAGTGGTGGTCTAGATTGATCTGGACACACACTAGCAGTTAC
>SNQJ01S0012851.1:123967-159553 GCA_010110895.2 Picea sitchensis
CCTAAAATATAGGAGACTGGATAATGACTAATTATGAATAATAAACAAGGAATAACCTTAGGAAAAATAAATCCTAGGTGTGTGTGAAGTAACTCCAACAAATCCCACTACTCCCTCTTCTCCACTAAAGATCCAAAAATTGACCAGAGCTTAAATGGTTGAATGCCAACTCAAAGGCCTTTGTTATAATTGTGATGACAAATATTTTTCGGGCCACAAGTGTAAGGAACAAAATATTTTTATGTCCATTTCGGAGGATGTTTCGGAAGAGGATGTTGAAACTCCCCTTGTGTCTGAGTCACCTGAAACCATGGACATAACCCCCTCCCCTCAGACCCTCCCAAAGTAGAACCAGTCATTTCCCTAAATGCTCTCACTGGTTTCTTTGCTCCCCAAACCCTCAAGCTAATTGGTTACATCAAGCATAGGAAGGTCATCATTCTGGTTGATAGTGGTAGCACCCATAATTTTTTTCATCATCGTTGCCCAAGAAACTCATTGTTATATCGATGCAGTCAATAATTTCCAAATCATGATTGCCAATGGCGGCTCCATGAAATGTGGAGAGCATTGTGAAAATGTGTGTCTCCAAATTGGTGACTACCACCTAAAATATCATATGTTTGCTATCGACATGGGTGGTTGTGAAATTGTGTTGGGTGCAGGCTGGCTAAGGCCTTTGGGTCCCATTCTCATGGATTTCAAGGAATTAACCATGCAATTCAACCAGGAGGGCCAAAAATATAAGTTCCAAGGCATCACCATCGGTTCACCAGAGATCATTAGTTCCCATCACAAGGAAACACTGCTAAAAAAAGGTCATTATGGCGTTATTTCCCAACTCCATGCCATATAGGAAACTCAGACACCCTCTGTGCCACAAGAAATCCAATCCATCCTCTCTAAACATCAAGTGGTATTTTCCACTCCCTAGGGACTCCCGCCTTCCCATGGTGTTCATGATCATTTCATTCCCCTTATACCAGGAAGCCTCCCTCCCAATATATGTCCCTATCATCACCCCTTTTCCCAAAAAAATGAAATTGAGAAAATGGTTCAAGAACTGCTCAACGCAGGCGTTATCCACCCTAGTATGAGCCCCTACTCTTCTCCTGTGGTCATGTTCCTGAAGAAAGAAGGTTCTTGGCACATGTGTCCTAACTTATGAACCCTCAACAAACTCACCATTGAAGACAAATTTCCCATTCCTATCATTGATGACCTCTTAGATGAATTGAGTGGAGCCCAATTCTTTACTAAACTTGATCTTCATTCTGGCTACCACCAGATCCGTATGAAAGAGGCAGACATTCCTAAGACTACCTTTAGAACTCATGAGGGCCACTATAAGTTTTTGGTCATGCCCTTTGGCTTGTGTAATTCCCCCTCCACCTTCCAAACCCTCATGAATCATGTCTTTCGCCCATTTCTCCATCATTTTGTCTTAGTTTTCTTTGATGATATCCTCATCTATAGAAAAACCTGGACAGACCACCTTGCTCATGTGGATCGATTTCTCCATCTACTCTCTCAACACCAACATTTCCTGAAACAATCTAAATGTGCTTTTGGCACCTCAAAAGTCGAGTACTTGGGCCATCTTGTTGGCAAGAACAGCGTAAGGGTGGATCCTAAAAATATTGAAGCTATGAAAGATTGGCCTCACCCAAAGACTCTCAAAATATTGCGAGGATTTCTGGGCCTAACAGGTTATTATCACAAGTTTTTTAAGAATTATGGAAAGATTGCGGCACCTCTCATGAAACTCCTTAAAAAGAATTCTTACACTTGGACCCCAACAGTTGCTCAGGATTTCCAAACCTTGAAAATGGCCATGTTCACCACTCTAGTCCTAGCCCTTCTTGATTTCAAAAAGACCATTGTCCTAGAATGTGATACTTCTGGGTGCCTTTGGCCTTTACCAGCAAACAACTGTATAATTGAAATTTGGGCAAATCAATCTATGAAAAGGAAATGATGTATATTTTGCATGTTGTTGATTTGTGGCACCCTTATCTATTGGGGAAATACTCACAAATTAAGATAGACCATCAAAGCCTGAAGTATTTTCTAGAACAATGTATTTCCTCCCCAGAGCAACAAAAATGGGTGACTAAGCTATTTGGATATGATTATGAGATCATTTACAATAAAGGCAAAGACAATGTGGTGGCCGATTCACTTTCCCGAAAATATGAAGATGAAGGCTCCCTTTTTTCTCTCTCCTTCATTGTACCAGATTGGCTCCAAGTCGTTCACCAGGAAAGGCTACATGATCCCAAAAGTTTGCATCTGATACAACAATTGCAGTCCAATTCTCCAGTTTCCCTAGGGTACTCATGGCTCCATTATGAGCTTCGATACAAAGGTCATTTGTATTTAAGTACTCAGTCAAAAATTAAATCCACGGTGCTTTCTGAGCTTCATGCTACACCCACAGCTGGGCACTCGGGGTTTACCAAAACCTATGACAGGGTCAAACATTATTTTTTATGGGATGGTATAAAACACGACATTCGTAATTTTGTGGCCAAATGTGATGTGTGTCAACACAACAAGGGAGAAACAGTCAAATCTCTGGGAAAACTGCAACCTCTTCTGATTCCACCTACTATTTGGAGGGATATCTCTATGGATTTTATTACAGGCTTACCTAAATCGGGTAATAAATCAGTCATCATGGTGGTAGTTGATCGCCTTTCCAAGTATGCTCATTTCTGTGCTCTTCAACACCCATTTACAACATCCACATTGGCTCAACTTTTCATGGATCAAGTCTTCAAGCTTCATGGAATGCCGCATTCGATTGTTTTTTATCACAACCCAACTTTCACCAGTAATTTTTGGCAAGAACTATTCAAGATACAAGGCACCCAATTGCATCTCAGCATAGCTTATCATCCCCAAACGGATGGTCAAACTGAAGTTGTCAACAAGTGTTTGGAAACATATCTAAGGTGTTTTGCATTGGAAAAGAAAGATCAGTTGGCTCAATGGTTACCCCTAGTTGAATGGTGGTACAACACTTCATACCATATAGCTACACGCATGACTCCTTTTGAAGCAGTCTATGGACAAAATCCACCTTCATTCCTCTCATATTTACAGGGTGTCTCGAAGGTCCAGGTGGTTGACCAAAAGCTTATAGTTCCAGAGGCTATTCTTCGTACCCTCAAAGAGAATTTGGTCATGGCTCATAATCGCATGAAGAAACAAGCAGATAAAGGTTTCTCTAGACATCAATTTGCAGAAGGGGATCAGGTGTTTTTTCGAATGCAAACTTACAAGAAAAATTCCCTCAAGGTCGACCATTGTCAGAAGTTGGCGCCCAAATTTTATGGTCCTTATACAGTTCTCAAGCATGTGGGATAGGTGGCCTATCAGTTAGCTTTGCCCAGTCACTCTAAGCTACATCTCATTTTTCATGTTTAATGCTTGAAGAAGGTGATTGGAACTAAGTTCCAAACTCAAACCAACCTTCCTGAGTCGGACGAAGAAGGCTCCATTTGGCTACATCCACAAGCAATTTTGGACTAGCGTGAGTATCGCCTACGTCAGTGAACCATCAAGGAAGTGTTAGTCCAGTGGAAGGATACAACTCCAGCAGATGCCACTTGGGAACCAGCTACCATTCGGCAGCAATTTCCACATCTCAAGCCTTGAGGACAAGGTTATTCTTAAGGGGGCGGACATGTTAGGGACCTAACCCCTTATGTAGGTAAAACAATGTATTTCGATGTAATAAAGGTCAATATTAATAATAAGGCCTTGCAATAAGGTAGAATAAATCGAATGTAAGAAGAACTAATAGAAGCTTCTGCTTCTAGAAGGATATTACTCTAGATGGTTCTCTTGATAGACATATTTAGTATAAATATGAGTCAAGGCTATGTGAACCATAGCTTGGATATTATTGTAATAGAGAAAATTCCAAAAAATCCATCATGTTGAAGCATAGAAGCATGGTTTGGATGGTCCCACATGAATTAATTCATCCCATCCCTACAATATATACACATTCCTGGAGTGGATTGACATGAGGAGGTATCGGGCATTGTGATGAAGTATTCTAACTTAAATGTTGATATAAGGTGTTGAGACTAAGGGTGACCTCACTCCTTCATTGCCATGTGTATTTTCTTCTTGAGTACATTTTACCTTTTAGAAATAACTAAACTACTTCATGGGAGGTGGGTTAGTTATACAACCCCCCCATTTTTCCAAATTTTTCCTTTTTCTAGACCCAAAGAAAAATTTGCATAACGGTTGAGATTGGAATTTTGTTTTTAAGGAACCTAGAAGTAAGGTATAGCTTCAAAATTTTCCCTATATTTTTTTCTTTGAACTAGTCTCAGCAAGAGAGTGTCATTTAGGTTGGAGGAAATAACATATGATTGATGACTATTGTAGATTCACCTATCATCGTGATATTCTTAATTCCCAATTCTTTATTGAGCAGTAATCCTTGATATAGAGATATTATATCTGCTTGATTATTGGTCACATTACCTAATCCTAGGAAAATGTTTTTTTTTTTATTTCCTATGGGATTAGTTATGATCCCTCTCACACTTACCATCCTTGGTAGTGATCAAATCTTATGATGACTAGTTTTTATCAATTAGGAAATGGAGTTAACTATTTATACTAAGAATCCTGAATTTATATGGATTGCTATAGCAGGAAAACCCCCCTATGGACTACACTAGGGTTCAATATGTAGGCATATCTAACCATCTAAAAGTATCCTACTTTTATAACTACCCCGAATATACCCCACATGAAATACATGAAATATAAATTGAAAATATCAGGTAACTTTACCTTTTACTCTGCGTTCGGTGTCGATCCTTTTGCGCTTGATTGCTCCACTGACTACAAGGCTGGCCTGTATTCACAAACAGATAAACAGGGAACTAACAACATGTATCTCATATATGAATCATGGGTTAGATGTTAGTATAAGGCATAAATAGAATACAATTATTGGACACATCATATTTCGGGACAGAAAAAATATTCCTTTTATTGATATCACAATGTTTACTTACAATGAGAACAACGATTGCTCCATGAACCTGGTCCGGGATCCTCTTTACCAAGCTCCAACTGGGCTTCCATGTTTCATTCTCCTCTCACACTTCTTCTAGGGAAATGTAATAAGCTTATGATGGAGGAGGCTAGAATGGGAAATTTTGATGCAAATCTCACAAGGTGGCTGCAAATTCTTGGGGCAAGGAGGGGATGTGAAATGGTCAGAGTTTCACTATGCTTATGATTATGTTAGGAATTAGACCCCAACACCTCCTTTTATATGAAAAACTGATGGTTATTCAGTTGGGTGACGGGCTATAGGCGATGGATTAGTTGGGAAACTACCCAATAGCCCATAATCTCAGCGAATTCCTTGCAACTTTTTAATTTTTGCAACTTTTTGGAGGTATACGCAGGTTGTAGTGGAGAAGCCTGAGTACATATGTGGGTTGTAGTGGAGCAGCCTGAGTACGTACGCGGGTTGTAGTGGAGCAACCTGAGTACATCATCAAAAAATGAGTTTTTAAGAAGAGTTGCTCAGTGATGGCTTGGAAAAATTAGCAAGTAAGAGGGACACATGTTAGGTATGCATGTATGGTTAAATTTAAGGTTATAATAGATGCCCCCTAATGTGTGAGGTCAGAAGAGCATCTGATGTCTAAAATACATTACAAAAATGTTCACCAATGTACGAACCGAGCGAACCCGGGACTAGAGTTCGAGAGGTGTCATCTGCAAAAATAACAATTATCTCTTCAAGGCGGGCATACCCATGCTCAGGATGAAATAAATCATGGCTACCAATAAAATACACTGTCGATCCATGTCATATAACTATATAAAGTGTAGCCGTGAGCAATACATAGCGGATCTATATCTCAAAAGTGAAAGATATACATGTATAGTACCCATATTCAAGAAGTAAATGATGCCTGATGGTTGGAGATGAGGCCTTCAGAGCTTGAGAAACAACTTCAAGATCTTCAAAAATCAGGTAGGAGTGTAATGTGACTGTACAACTTGACTACCTAGATATCTTCGACGACTCATCAGGAATAGACAAGAGGATCTCGATGATCATGCAGAGAACTTAATTGATTTCGAGCAAGGACTTGATTGAACTTTTTGGGATGGCCTATCATGAGGTCAAGAGACAAACTACAGAAAGGTCGAATTAGGCTAGGTAAAACTTCCCTTGGACAAGAGAATGATTGGTGATCAGAATCAAGCAACATGACATTGACATAAGTTCATAGTGCAGGAGGCAATGCAAACTCTCCATGTGTTTGGAAGGATAACCAAACAGAGGAGGACACAACTCTATGTAGTGAGAACAACTTCCTAAGGTCATATTAAATATCAGATCTTGACGAACAAATGGAAGGATGTGATTTTTCCAAGGGCGACTCATTGTGCTACTAGAAAAGAAAATATATCTCCCGTCCTCTTTTTGGGGTATTTTTTATTTTTTTTGTATTTTTCAATATTTTTAAAGAGCTTCAAAAGGAATAAAATTATGCTACATTACAAAGGAGGAACGAGTGTCACAAACATACTAGTTCCAAGTGCAAGGAACACACTAACACTCATAGCAAGGAGACATGTGATGGAAAAGGACACTCGGGGAAAATTCCTTCGTGGGTCAAGGTTTCAGGTTGTGGAGGAAAAGTGCTACAAGGATTGTGTATAAGGCATGCTTCAAAGGTTCAGTTGAGAGAAACATGGATCTGGCATTAGGCGAAAGACACAAAGATGCAAATGTGATTAGTAGGACACGATGAAACCCCCTTCAATGTATTTTTCACTAGCCCAGAGAAGGTAATCTCAGTGGTTTTTTCACGTTTAGAGAGTCTGAAAAAACGTAAAAGAAGACTCCACTAGGGTAACTTTTCAAAAATAATCTAGTCGGCTTGAAAAAGGGATAAACTTGCACCAAACATACGTCTATTCAGAACCATTTTAACGAGTGTGACACAGACAATATCACTTGACAATCTTTTCAATTTTAAGGAGTCTGAAAGAGCTTAACTATGGACTCACAACCATTTTCTATATTTAGTCTCCTTGGCCCGAAAAAGTATAAAATTTACTAAGAAGAACTCTCTCGGCGAGACAAATATCACGAGGTGTACCTTTTTCCTCCTTAATCTACAGGCCAGAAAAAGGGGTAAACTCATGCTAGTAGATGTTCTTCTGTACCAATTTAACGAGTGTGAAGGAACAAGGTCACTCGACGATCTTTTCAATTTTAAGGAGTCTGAAAAGAGATTAACTATGGACTCAATAGGGTATGTTCTTTTGGACCAGTTTAACAAGTGTGAAAGAACAAGGTCATTTGGCAATCTTTTCAATTTTAGGGAGTCTGAAAAAAGCTTAACTATGGACTCCCTGGGGGTTCCTTTTTTGTAATTTTATTACCTCAGGCCCGAAAAAGGGTTAAAATTATACCTAAGAATACTCTTCTAGCGAACCGAAGTTCCTAGAGTATACCTGTGTTCGTACAATCGACCATCTGAACCGAAAAAGGGGTAAACTACCAATGGACAGACGTATCTTCAAGTTTTAGTTTGGCGAGATTGAAGGACAACAAGATCGCTCAGAAATATTTTCATGTTTAGAGAGTCTGAAAAGGGATTAAAGAAGACTCCAGGGGGCTATGACTCATGTATGAAACTGGTTCAGGTAGAGCCCATTGCTAGGCTCAGACCAAGATTTTCTTCGATAGTCAACTTGGAAAGTCTCTCAAAAGGGAAGAAAACATAAACCATGGTGTAAGTCCTCCCACGGTATAGAAACCATAGTCATGGATTCAAGGATAGCCTCATCTGAAGGCAATTCAAAATCCGATAAATCATGCAAACGAGGGTCGGAAGTCCCGAAGGGTGAAGTAAACTGACCATATTCCATATGATGATGGAGGCTCTGGCCAGGACTGGCAGAGTCTATCTGTGAAGAATCACAACCACGAGGGCTTGAGGATCTACAAACAACGAGGTAAGACTCAGAAAGAGACTCAAGATCACTTGGACCGAGAGGGGGAAGCAAGGGATCCCATGCCCCAATTGGATAAACCAATGGATCAATTGTTGAGACCAAGTCTTGAGAAGGCAAACATGATTGCACCAGTTCCTTCTTAGAAGCAATTGAAAACCATGGATAAGATGCCACATAATTAACCCATGGTGGGGTAGAGTCTACACAAACACTAGGAACATATAAATGGGTAGTCTGAACTAACATCGAATTAGGATGGTGATTATCAGATGCCAGTTGGTCGATAGTGACAATGCTTCCGTTATGAAGGAAATGCATCACTCGGAAGAGCGTAGACACCACAACATTTATAGCATATACATAATCACGCCAGAGAAGCATATTAAAATCTAACAGGCCTTGCACTACTATAACATCGACAAGGACAATCTTCCCACCTAATGAGATAAGAAACTGAGGAAGAATCCCCAAATATTCACTAGGACGTCTATCAAAAGCCAACAACTCATGTGAAGCAGACACAATCTCGAGAGATCCCAAGACTTTCCAAACCAAGGAGGATAAAATACTTGCAGAGGCTCCTTCATCCACTATACATCGATAAATGTTTGTTGAATTAAATTCAACTCTTATTTGAAAGGGTGTGGAAGAAGGAAGATGAGGCTCAACAAAATCATTCCAATCAAAGGAAACCATCCTAGGGCTTGGAGGGGGTGTACTCGAAACGAGCAAAATGCCCCCTTGTTCTGAAAGTACTGAACTGGAAATGCTAAAAACATAGTCGTTAGACACATAACTCTCCAAGAGAAGAGTGGAATCAGCCGAAGATTGCAATGGCGTGACCACTTTGGTAGACTCAACACTCTCCAAGAGAAGAGTGGGATCAGTCGAAGACTGCATCGACGTGGCCACTTTGGTAGACTTGACACTCTCCAAGAGAAGAGTGGGATCGGCCAAAGACTACATCGGTGTGACCACTTTCTCAACCAATGGCTAAATAGGTTGCAAGACTACATGATCTAAAGGCACCTCACCCCCCAAAAGAGGAGTGGGATCAGCCAAAGACTGGATCGGCGTGACCACTTTCTCAACCAATGGCTTAATAGGATGCGAGACTACATGGTCTAAAGGCACCTCACCCCCCAAAAGAGGAGTGGGATCATCCGATGACTGCATCAGCATGACCACTTTCTCAACCAATGGCTAAATAGGTTGTGAGACTACATGGTCTAAAGGCACCTCACCCCCCAAAATAGGAGTGGGATCAGTGGATGATTGCATCAGCATGACCACTTTCTCAACCAATGGCTGAATAGACTGAGGAAACCTCAAAAAACTCAGAATTAGAAGATATTGCATATAGGGACCACAATATTTGTACCTCTAGAATGCCAGGGCACATATGAGTAAGGTGATCTCCCTTGCAAAGCTTACAAGGGAACTTAGGCTTACGTCCTATCCATCTAGGTTTTTCAACAGAATCAATGCCCCCAACATGAATAACAGTGGATGGTTGCATATCTCCAACATGACTTGCAGAGGTTGGTGATGGGTCAATAACATGACTCATAGAGGCTACAGACCTATTGCCAGTATGACTAGCAGTGACTGGACTTTTTCCCCTAGCATGACTTGCAGAGGCTAGGTGTTGTATTCAACATGACTTGCCGAGGTTGTTGACCTATCTCCAACATGACTCACAGAGGTTGGTGATTTAACTCCAGTATGAATTGTAGGGACTAGGTTTGTTCCCCTAGCATGACTTGCAAAGGCTAGGTGCTATTCTTCAACATGACTTGCAGAGGTTGATGACCTCTTCTTTCTATTCTTCCTCTTTCTACTTTTTTTAGACTTTTGGTTACTAGTAATTGTACTTTCACCAGAGGTGGGATAAGGAGGAGGAGAAGACTTTGTTGATGAAGGAACATCAACATGGTTCCCATGACATAAATTTCTTAACTGCGAAGCATCAAGAACATTCAGGACATTTGGAATGGTTCTGAACCAAACTGGTAGTCCCACATTCAACCCAGGAATGTACAAAGTGGCCATCAAAGGGACACCAACATTTCCAAAGAAAGGAAAATCACAAGAATCCCTTGTGAAGGGGTTCCTTGGTTGGTATCATCAGGAACTTTAGCCATGAAGATATTATGCACAGGTTCTCCCTTTACGGGATCGTTCAAGTCCGTAAAAGTCTCACACACTGACTCTAGAAAACCAGTGTTATAAAAACAATGCCTATAAAGAGGCGGCTCCACGTTTCTAAGCGGAAGACTGAAAAGTCCTCACGACTGACGGAGTGGTTGGTCTACCACCCTAGGTCATAGACCCAAAGAAATGACTGACTAACTCACTATGGAAAACTAGGGAGCACAGAGCACACACTAAAAGTTCCTAAAGGAAAATCAAGAAGAACATTATCTAGTAGGAAGAATAGTTATGCCAGCCAACACTAGAGCAACTTACCGGTGCAAGTGCAACTCGAACATGGAAGCACCCTCTGGGTATACTCTGCAAATCATGGCTCGACGTCTGCCCTAGGTACCGCGATATACCCCTGCAGTCACCTGTGTAAGTCCCTAAAATAAAGGAAACTAAGTTTCCAGCTCGTGAACAGTCACTAGGCGGGTATAGTCGACAGTCAGGTGGACCGCAATGAGTAGGGTAACAAGCCCAAAACCTACCGAGGGTATCGAGATAAATTGGTCTGGAAGACAACTAAGGACCTCGAACGGATTCGAGATCCACGAAGCTCCATAGGCAAATGAAACCGACAGTATCCCACGATAAGTCCTCAATATGCATTCCCCACTACACTTGGTCCAACTTTGGAGGGGTTATCTCTGCTACCTTTCCTCACGCGACCTCGTGTTTATCCCCTGTGTTAGAGGGGGGTCCTGGATAACTTTCACGTTTATTATACTTTTTACACTCCCTAGCTAAGACTCCAATGTTTGTTTATAAGCCTTGAATATTTTCCTCTCCAACCTATTCAAGGCTCTAGCCTAGACTAGTTGATTGACCCTACAAACATAAAGTCTAGTTGATTTTAAATTAGTGTTAATTTTAAGTGTCTTGTCTTAAGTCAAGGAAATGGCAATGAAACTAGTGGTGTGTTTTGAGAGACAAAGGAGAAATAAACGAACTAAAAGAAAAATTACTTCTATTTGACAAATAAAGATTTGTAATTAACTCTTTAACCAACTTTTCATAACTACTTTTTCTAAGATCTTTTAAAGGATAACCTAAAATGCAATTTCGCTCGACTACGATCTACTTAATGTTCTAAGAATTCAGTAAAGAACTTAAGAAAATAACCTTTTTTTTCGTGACAAATAAAACAACTAACCTAACTACTTAACCAAACGAAGAAATAAATCTTTTTTTTTTATGTTTTTATGCTTCAAACAAGAAACTTGAAATAAATTCTTTTTATTTTTCTTTAAAGCAAGAGAAAGGGAAAAAGTAAAAACATGACAAGACCAAAAACTAACTTCTAGCCTACTGCGGATCGCAGGGAGTCATTGATGACACCAAACAGGCTGATCAAAGACTCACAGACTCGTCTAAAACCCTTTCAAAGAAAACACAAGAAATATTTAAAAGAATAAGCAAACTGACGTCAAACCCAAGCTAGGACTGTAACAACAGAGACATTGTACTTGATCAAGAAACCCCTGAGAAGTATGAATTCAATCAGGGAAGAGGTTGACTGCCTCTCCTTAAAGAAAAAAAATTATTGACACAAGCACGCTACTGACACTTAAGAAGCATGCGTATGTACGCAGTGTCTAAAAGCAGGGCCTGTATGTATGCATGCAAACCCACTGTAGGCCACATACACCTCTGTAACTTTTCAAAAAAAATAAAACAAATAGGCAAGCTGACAGGGCAGGGAGAACTGATATGGCACCAACATGTGACAGAAATCCCTTAAAGACTCAACAACTTACAGAAACTTAAAAAAGGTAGTAAAATCAATTAAAAAACCCAAACAATATCCCCTAAAACCCTAGAGGTTTCCGAAGCATGGTCACCAATTCTGTTATAGAGGGAAAACCTCCCTATGGACTACACTAGGTTTCAACATGTAGGAAGATCTGACCATCTAAAAGTCTCCTACTTTTATAACTACCTTGAATATACCCCACATGAAATACATGAAATACAAAGTGAAAAGATCAGGTAATTTTACCTTTTACTCTGTGTCTGGTGTTGATCGTTTCGTGCTTTATAGCTCCGTTGACTACAAGCCTCCTCCCAAGGCTGGCCTGTATTCACAAACAGATAAATAGGGAAATACAAGCATACATCTCATATATGAATCATGGGTTATATTTTAGTATAAGACATAAATCGAATACAAATGTTGGACACATCATATTTCGGGACAGAAAAAAAATTCCTTTTATTGATATCACAATGCTTACTTACAATGAGATCGGTGAATTCTCCGTGAACCTGGTCTGGGATCCTCTTTACCAAGCTCCAACTACGCTTCCACGTATGTTTCTCCTCTCACACTTCTTCTAGGGAAATGGCATAGGCTTATGATGGAGAAAAAAAGGCTAGAATGGGAAATTTTGATGCAAATCTCACAAGGTGGCTGCAAATTCTTAGGGCAAGGAGGGGATGTGAAACGAGCATAGTTTCATTGTTCTTATGGTTATGTTAGAAATGAGAATACAACACCTCCTTTTATATGACAAAAGGATGGTTATTCGGTTGGGTGACGGGCTATAGGCGGTGGATTAGTTGGGAAACTACTCAATAGTCTGTAATCTCAACGAATTCCTTGCAACTTTTTAATTTTTGCAAATTTTTGGAGGTATACGCGGGCTGTAGCGGAGCAGCCTGAGTATGTACGCGGGTTGTAGTGGATAAACCTGAGTACGTACACGGTCTATAGTGGAGCAACTTGAGTACGTATGCGGTTTGTAGTGGAGCATCCTGAGTACATACGCGGGCTGTAGTGGAACAACCTGAGTACATCTTCAAAAAATGAGTTTTTAAGAAGAGTTGCTCGGTGATGGCTTGGCAAAATTAGCAAGTAAGAGGGCCAAATTCCAGGTATGCATGTATGGTGCAATTTAGGGTTATAACATGGATGGATAAATATAATAAGGTATCTTGTTTTAGATAAGCCTTAACATATAAATCATCTCATTTATTACTACAAATGATATAAGATAAAATCCAAGCATAAGTGGATGTAACTTTTTCACAATCAAATGTTTCATAGACTAAAAAAAATGAATCAAATGAAAGCTTCATTAGCTTGATTTGGTGACATGAGATAAAAAACTGATAAACTCTAGAATTCAACTTAATCCATTAAAGAAAGTAGTAGAATATTCACAATTGGATCACAATTTATTTGTAATCAATTATTAAATAGTAGGGATAGAAATAAATCCATGACAGATTGAAGTCATTGATTAAGCCTTATGAAAACTACAATTGAAACATTATGCATTTAGATTTGAAATACAAAGAAAGAGAGAAGGATGTGGATGGCATAAAATAACATAGCAACATCGTCCATTAATCCATTATCAAATAATAAAAACATGGGGTATCAAACTTTAGGTATCCAACTTGTTTTTGTTCTTTGTTTAAATAGATAAGTTATCACCTTATCAAATATGGAATTATCAACTAATATCAACTTCTCAAAATTTGTAACACACCCATGGAGGGGCGTAAAAATTCCATTCTTCTTAAGAAAATCAATATCCCCATTCGGGGACTCTATTATATTCTTCTCCTACATGGCTCTCCAACCACGGTCTCCATGATCCGAACTGAGCTCAGAACTAGAAGATACCCTCTTCCAAATCCTTCGGGTTCTTCCATTCCCCCTATACTTGCATATGACGGTGGGCTATGACCAAACGCAAAAACAACAGGCGCCTAGACAACCACCGCGTGAATCCTTCGAAAGGGAAAATCTCTGAAATTCACAATATGCCGTCATGTGTCCTTACGGATTTCAAAAATCCTGATTCACTTTGGTACTTCAGCGTTCGGGGTTCCCGAATGCTCACACAGCCTTCCCTCCCGGAGTACTTCATACCCGGAGTTCCAGATCAAGTGCCATGCATTCGTTTTAAATCAACGACTTAGGTTCATTTAGGGACTTCGGCATTCAGGAGCTTCGGACGTTTATGTATCCTTTTCTCCCGAAGTGTTTTCTTTCAGAGTTAATGATTGTGCACCATGTGTCCTTCCTGATTAATGGTCCTGGTTTACTTCGAGACTTCAGCATTTGGGAGATCTGAACGTTCCAACAATCTCTTCTTCCCAGAGTAATTTCTTCCAGAGTCAAGGATTGTGCGCCACGCATACTTCTCAATCAACGGTCCTGGTTTTATTTAGGACTTTGGAGTTCAGGAGATCCAAACGTTCCAACAATATGTTCTTCTCGAAGTACTTTCTTCCGGATTCAAGGATGATACGCCACATGTCCTTCCTGATCAACAGTTCTGGTTTAATTCATGACTTTGATGTTCGGGAGATCCGAATGTTCGAACAATCTTTTCTTCCCAGAGGACTTTCTTCCGGAATCAAGGATCATGCTCCATGCATCCTTCTCGATCAACGGTCCTGGTTTACTTCGGGACTTCAACGTTTGGGAGATCTGAACGTTCCAGGAATCCATTCTCCCGGAATACTTTCTTTCAGAGTCAAGGATCGTGCGTCACATGTCCTTCTCATTTGACAGTGCGGATCCATTTCGGGTGACCCTCTACTCCACATTGCTTTCCCCTCACTTCTGAAGTACGCAATCTGGTAACGTGTGTCCCTCACAGATCGAAGACTATGAATCACTTCGGTTATTCTAGCTTCGGGATTTTTAACCTTTTCACATTCGCTATCTCTCGAAGTGCTTTCACCCAAATTCAGCGATTTGTCGACGCGTGTATCCCATGGATCGATGGTTGAAAATCACTTCAGGACTTTGGAATCCCAGTCGTTTCACCAACCACTTGGGCGAGGTATGCATGTGCCAAGGGATAACACGTAGCTAGGTCAAGGGTGACACATGCCCTCATCGCTTTGGTCTGATTGTCCTTCAACCTCCCACAATTTTTCAGGGACATGATCCAACCAATACCAATTTGTTCACCGATCGATGGTTCACAGTGATTGTAGGACCACACGGTATTCGTTCTTTATCGGAGATCTCAATCTCCGCAATCTGAAAAGTACTCGGCCAACTCAAACTAATCATGGTCTTTGATCCTCCATCCTGACAATATCAACGACCTTGGTGAATTGTGAGCTGTGAACTAGCATGTCCGCTAATTTCATCTTCGTGCTCCACAATGATTCCCCACCATCTATATTCGATCACAGATCGACGGTTCACAGTGATTGCAGGGCCCAATCTCCGAAACTTGGGAAGTTCTCACCCGACTCTATCTAATCGAAGTTGTTGATCTTCCATCCCCAATGAGATCAATGACATTGATGAATTGCGGGCCCAAAACTAGCATGTCCCCTAATTCCGCATTCGCACTCCACAATGATTCCCAACCATCGATCTAATCGAGCAGCTAATGTTTGATTCGTTAATTCCAGTGGGTCTCTGAGTTGATCTGACGAATGTGATGGGTTTTCCTCTCGATGAATGGTTCACATTCATCTCCTCCATCAGGTTCTTGATTCATCTATATATCTTGTTATTCGGGGAGTTCAGTTAATTCTGACTATCGTGAAGTTTGACATTCCAGAAATCGAACTGCCGAAACATCGAAATCATTTTGAACTAGCTCCTTTCAGGCTTAGTGCAGGATTCCTAGACCCAGGTCACATGGACCTTCAGATGACTCTCGAGTTGTGTACTCTACTCTTAGTCAAGTTTTAGTTAAGGTTGTGGGTGTGAGTTCAACATCTCTCAGACTACTGGTTTTAAGGAAACGTCTTCCTAGTCCATAGAACCTTAAGTTCTAAACTAGGTGGTGTAAACTCCTGAGGTTACCGAGACGGTAGCAGTGCCAAGAGGATTTCTCTGATTCTAGAGTGGTGAGGTAGCTCCCTGGGGAAAAACACCTTTGAGAGTCAAACTGGAGCATACGGGAAAAACATAAGTACAATTCCTCAAGGAAACCAATGTATATACATAATTTAACCTTTTCAATGTAGAACCATTTACAGATAATTAAATACATGCATGCAACTAGTAAATCTCAATTCAATGCATAAAGTATGGAAACACTTATCAGAACCAGATAACGTGAAGAGACTGCTGGAAAGGGTGACCATTTCCACCCAACCATAGGCTCAGTCACTCCTAACGTATTTACCACTAGCCACCCTCAAGCTAGACCACGATTCTTTTTGATTGAATATCTTCTTCTGACTCATAAATAGATATGGACAAAGGTTACTCTCCTTCTCCCATCGCAGTCTCTATTTCCCGCGATCATAACACACTCTTTTCACAAATCTTCCTCGAATCCCAGAGCTTCCGCTCTCATCTCTGCACTCTTCGTGGATTTCCCCTCTGACCCCCATGCTTTCCTTTCTTTCCTTTCCCAACAAGATTGTGTGTGGCCCGAATTCCCATTCAGTGGTCAGGTCTAGAATCCTTACCGATGGGAGGTATGCCCCATCCCCTCATTAACTCTTGAGGAGGTCTTCCCACCTACCATCCTGACTGTAATTCATTCCTGGGTCAAAGGGTTGTTTTGATCCTGAGCAACTAAATCCAACACATTACTAGTTCAGTGGAGTTTAATGCAACCATTCATGGTCCCCTCCACCATATTTTCATAGCATTTGTGGTCTCTCTTAGCACATCCCCTTTCCATCAGTCATGCAACACGTATCCATTTTCTATTAAAATAACATAATTTACATTCATCGACCTTTTATACAAAGGTCCATCAAATCAAACATTCACACCTTTGAGTTTTCCATAGTTCCTTGGCCAATATAGTTATATTTACAAACTGGGGGAAACAGGGTGTTACAAAATTGATCATCTATTACAAAATCATAGATGATCATACCATCATTAATGCACTATTATAGTATTTCCTACAATCCAATGAACTATCTCAAGCCAACCAATATCTTTAATGGAGTTAGATTCTATCATTGTCTTAAGGTTTCATCATTGAATAAATGACCTTATTATTTAGTAAAATTGGGCTCATTTGTCTATTTTCTAGCAATATTTATTGTGCATCATAAACCTATTAGCTTTCTAGGTTATTTTGAAAGTGTTTACCCCATGTTTTGGGGTGCTTTATTAGATTTAGGGTACATGGTGTGTGATCACCTCTTAGATGGTCCATGATGACTTTTCACATTAGAGATGACTTACTCATTGTTTTCTTGACCTTAATTGGATGCTTTCATGACATTGTTCCTTCGAGCATTGGAGATCTTCAGAAAACTTGGCGACAATATACATGTTAGCCACATGGATGAGGTTGCTTGCTTGGATAATGTATTTCATTCAAGGAGGATCATTTGGGATTTTGTAGGATGGCCTTGAGCCATAAACAAAATGGGTTAGCTTGGATGCTTTCATGGAGGCATGGATTTGACTTGGAGATGCCTAGGTTCCAAACATATTCATTTAGAGGGAGTGGAACCAATGGAGCACATGGATTAGGAGGAGCGTTGGATTCACTGGAGGATTGTTGGACACATCTCATGTAATACCTTGAATCATATCCTTTCTTGTATATGACATCATTTTGTATCTTGACATGTGTGTCATTGGAGTGTAACAATCCACATGTGTGAGCCTACTTGTGTCTTTATAGGTTGCTTGTAAGGGTTTATTCCCATGTATGTTTTGTTGGTCCCCCTTATATATCATATATATAGAGGAAGGAGAGAGTCAATTCATCATTATCATTAATCATAATTTACTCTTTTATGTGTACTTGTATTATTGGAGTAAGGCACTAGGTTTAATGAGGAACCTTAAGAGAAGTTATGAAGTCTAGAGAGGATGTCTTTGTTGGGATTTCTCTTGTGAGATGCTTGGGTTTGTTCTTGTGATATATATGTTGGAGATTTTATTTCATTATGAACAAACAACATCATCTTGTCTTGGAGATGAGAGGAGAAGAGTACACACTAGTCTCTCTCTCTCTCTCTCTCTCTCTCTCTCTCTCTCTCTCTCTCTCTCTCTCTCTCTTCTTTGTAATTCTCTCTCTTGTCTTGGAGGTGCTAGGGTTTCTTGGAGATTTTGGAGCATCTTGAATACTAGGGTTATGTTTTCATCCATTGGAGACATTGGATCTAGGGCTTTGTGACTAAACTCTAGATTTTACTTTTTGAGGGGTGGATAATAGGAGACATCTTTTCTTGTAGGACTTGCTAGTGTGATGATTTCTTGTTGGAGTTCCTTGGTGTTGGCTAGGGTTTTTCTTTGTTTTCCTTAGCTAGGGTTTTTATTTGTTTTTCTTAGCTAGGGTTTTAGAAATATAGAGGATTGTTCTAGTCTTGTGATGAGGCTATGGTATGTACATGAATTTCATCTTTATATATTTATGAAATTTTCAATGATCCAAAACATTTCATATTGTAGATTTGATTTTTAAGTCATATTCATCTTCATACTTTGGTAATTCTAAGCATTATTATGTCTTTCTAATTTGAGATAAGTTAAGGTTGAAATTATTAAGTGATTTAACATTAATATTGAGGAAGATATTGTAGATTCAATATTATAATTATAGTTGTAATAAAGTGATTTTAATATTTGGTTTCTACATGATAAGATTGGTATAAAGACTGAAACTTGTTGGCACACATTTGGTATCATTCTCTTAAATGGTGTTGTTGATTTGGGTTGTTAAGTGGTTAAATATTTTCACGGGGATAAGATCCAAGAAACCTATAAGAAAGAGGTGAAAATTTTGAAGTTTCATTAATTTCCCTAGTTCAAAATTGTATACATGGTATCATAGATTTTGTGGTTGGGATCACTCTAGCTATAAGAGGGAGTTGGTATTTCGGCTATGTTGTACATAGTAGAGGTGTTTGACCTTGTTGAGGTTGTTGGGTGTGAAATCCTAGTTCAATTGAGGTTTTTTACTTGAGGATTGTTTCAATATGTGTAAGTTGACTCTCAATCTTAAAGAGTGTGATAGGTTAGATGGAGCTTCCAATTTTGTTCCATGGATCTTAAGGCTCTAGATACTTATGGAGGAAGTTGAAATTTAGGAGCATATTTAGAAGGTTATTCCAAAACTTTCCAATCCAACACAATTGGCTACTCATTGGAAGAAGGAGGAAAAATATAACATAATCATTCTTGATTCAGTGAAGGATTATTTCATCTCTCACATTGTTGAAAATACAACATGTTAGGACTTGCTTGGATCCTTGGTTGAGTTGTTTCAAAACTCTTATGTTTCTCAACATATGCTTTTGAGAGACCATATTTCATTGATTTGTATGGAAAATATAGATATTGTGGTGAGATATTTGATCAATATCACTAAGTTGGGAGATTAGTTGGCCACCATTGGAACACAAGTGGAGGATCAATTATTGGTGTCCATTTCTTTGAATGGACTTGTTCCTTCCTAGATGTCTTTTGTTCAAGGTGTTTGTGCTCATGAGACCTTACTAAATTTAATAAAAAATTGGATTGATATTGTATAGTAAGTGTTACACTACATATTATATGAGGTTCCAGTTTGTCATTTTCATCACATTGATGGGGATTTTTTGTTGGTTCCTTGAAGGTATTTGTCTTTGGGGAGTCTCACTTCTCCTTGGTTGGATGGTTTTGCTTGTTGCATGCTGGTATTATCACATGTTCTTACCTTATTGATAACCCCTTGGTTTCACTTATGGATGGTTGTGGAGCATGCTATCTCATTATGGTGTGGTCTAGTATGTATACTTATCTTGGATATGGATGATGGTTCTATCCCCCAAACGGGTTTGATGATGGTGTCAGGGGGTAGAAGTTTCATTATTTTGTTGATGTTTTCTAGTGACTTGGTGTGTTGATGTATGATGTTATTATCACCAGAAAGGGGTGTTCTTCATGGTATTCATATGTTGGATGTGTGATGGGGAACACACTTGATGATTGGATGGGTTAATTATTTATTATTTCCCCTTCTCTTATGATTTTTCTATGGTGGAAGGACTCATGTTTCCTTTTTGGGATTTTTCTAGGTGATATAACTTAATGATGTAACCCTTTTCTAGAGACCACCTAGGGGGTACTACATATTATTTGATGGTGATTTCACCTTTAACTAAGGTTGGATGATGACTTTTGATGTAATAATCCTTTGGTGGTGGTGCACCTTAGGCTGGGCTTTATGTTTTGTTGTTATCATTGTGGGGTTTTGTTAGGGAGAACATATTTTATTTACATGGTACACAATTTTATTAGAGTGCACCCCTCATTTCCACACAATTTCATGGTGATTGAATCTATTGGTGCACATTAAAGAGGGACTATGGTTATATTTGAGTATTAACCTTTGTGCACACATGTTGAGGTTAATTTAATTGTTCAATGGTGAAATTAATCTAATTGATCCAAATTAAGCTTAATATCTTGGGTGTCCTACTTAATTAGCTTCTTTTTCACATTTGAAGGGGTTAGTTGGACATAGTTATGGAGTCATTTATTGGGAGGCATGTGCTATACTTGGAGGGCCACAAGTATGGTACATTACATGCATTTAATTGGTAATCTTACTATATTTTGGCATATCCTTGGAGGGAAAACTTGTGGAGACACTTCTTTATATTTGTGGAGGTGTATATTTATTTATTTCATGGAGTTTTGGCATGGTGAAAACCCTAATTCTCCCTTATCTCGCTCAATATGTTTTGTTGTAGGTTTCCCACTTAATTTTTTTGGTTTGACTGCTTCATATTGCACATTCATCCATGGAGTTGGTTTCCTTGATTTTCAAATGTGGATTTGTTGCATCCACCTTATGGGACACTTTCTATTTTTGGAGGTTGGCTAAGGAGTAATCTCCTAGGAGGAATATTTTATTGTTATATCTCTCATGCACCTTGGAGGGTGCACTTTGTGAGCACTTCTAGGTGGAGTCTTGAGCACATCCTCCTATATTGAAGAGTATTTTATTATATTTTTCATTCATCCATTATTTGATGGAGAATCCTATGACCCATTTATCATTTGACTTGGTATAATACCTATTTTTGGATGTTGCATCCTCCCTTGGAGGTTATTCTTTCATATTCTTTCTTGTTTTTGGATGAGCGTGACCTCTCTTGAAGAGAGTACTATCCACATACCTTGATATTGTCAACCATGGATATAAATAATCCAATATTTTACTATTTGTTGACTTATCATGGAGTTAGTTAGAAAGATAATATATTTTGTTTGTATGAGAGACTTAACTCACTCTGTATAAAGAGGATTTTCCCTCCATTTCATTAGTGATTGAAAATTGGAGATTTAGGAGTTAGAGAAGTGATGAAGTATCAAGCTTAGGAATTGAAGCTTGATGGAGCTCCTTTGTACAACCACTCTTGAACATTAATGGAAGATTGAGGTATTGATCCACTTTGATGTATGGTTTATTTATGCTCTTCAATTTTCTATTCATGTTTTTATAGATTCTTATTGTTTTCATTCTTTTATAAAGGCTTAATAATGAATTTATTCATCCAGGAGTAAATAAATTTGAGGAGGTTATCCCTTTTGATTTATTTGTTGTTTTATTTATGCACTTGTTCTCCTTTATTCTATAAACTAAGTTTCAAATTTGGAAACACTTTTCATCCATAAAACAACACCTTTATAATTTGATTGATGAGTAGAAATCATGGCCCTCCAAGACTAATTCTCTATAACACATTTCCATAAAATACTTAAGGTTCAAATGTATCAAATTAGGCCCTTTCTAACTTAAGTACAAACATTAAATATGAATGTATCAAACAAGTTTCTTCATCTATTGATTGGTGGAAGATGGTAAACAATCATCTTCTACCATATGACTTTCTTTAAAGTAGTTTTTTATGACACACTAGTTCTCTCATTTATCTAATGACTGATGACTCCATTGGGCCATGATTGATAGGCACTGGTTTTATTCCAAATCTTTTCATTCCTTTTTTTTGTCCTTCATTTTCCTATCTTGTCCTTATCCCATTTCCATTTCCATCCTATTTCATATACTACAACTACCACCTTTTTTTCTTAGGTTAAATCTTCATTAAATCACCATGTGCCCCTATTCTATATCCTAGAAATTCTACCTTTTAGGGAATCCCCGTTTTAGTTGGAGAAGATCCCGCCTAAAGAAAGAGGAAGTGTTATTGAGGTGATAGTGGGTAGCCTTCTTTAGTTGCACAAACTAGCCCCTTGATGGTTGGTACTTTACATCATGTGGGGATGATATGTTTTTTATCCAGGTGGATATTGGTGGCCACCCACCTGTTCAAAATTCCAACTGGCTCATCTTGACATTTTTCAGTTCAACATGTTTCTCTATAATGGGGACATTTCTTTATAATTGTGGGTTCTTCACTTTCAGGGTTTTTGTGAATCCCTACACGGAATCCAGGTGGATAATGGTGGCCACCCACCTATTCCAACTAGATTATTTTGGATTTTTTCATGTCAGTACATCTTTATGTACTTCCAAGGATGTTTTGGGGCCCTAAAAAATGTTTTCTTGGATTTCCACAATTAAATTGTAGACATGGTAAAAAATTTATGGCATAATGAATAGTTCTCGAAAATACCTTTCCAACGGGCTATCACACGCCTAAAACAGAGATCGTATACAAAATTTATGAAACTAGAAAGTTGATGTACTAACTTACCCCAATAGGGCCCACATGACTTTTGACGCTTCATCTCCTAGGGTTAGGTTTTTGGATTTCTAGGGTTTTGGCATTCATGTTTATTATAAAATTCCTTCAAAGCCTCATTGTACTCATCTTCTTGCAAATGAGCATAGTCGTCACATATCTTCTCAAAGATAAAGTTTCCACCATTCTAGCGAGTCTTGCACTCTGTATTTTTACAGTCTCTGTACATTTCTTTCGTTAAGAGAAATCATGTATTGTTGTATTTCTCTATTTCTGGAAATATTTATGTGTATTTCATTGTAATCTCTTATTTCATTTTGTTCTAAAAATAATATGGATCAGTGGTATAAGAGCAGGTTGCTCTTGATCATTTTTCAGTGCATGTCCGCGACGAGGTCTGAGTATAGAAGTTTGGGTCTCAATCTTGTCTCTCTTGAGGAAAATCACTCTCGCACGCCCAAGAAACCCTCCATGGTGGAAGAAAAGAAAAACGGTGGAGTAGAAGATTCTATTAAACTATTTCTTGAGAAAGCTCTCGCGCAACAAAGGGACGAAATGATGGATAATTTTTCCCACATACTTCAATGCCTTCCGATAGCAATAGGCGCATCTTCATTGAGTAGCCACTTTGGAGGAACTTCTCCCTTCAAGGTACAAGTTAATTTTGATATTCCCATATTTGAAGGTCAGATAGATATGGATGCCTTAGAAAAATTCTTAAATCTGCTAGAAGGTTATTTATTTGTCACAATTTTTCTAATAGGGAAAAGATCACTTTCACACTCCTCAAGACTCTCCCCCATGTCAAACATTGGTGGGAAACTAACTGGGAGCAAACTTCCACATAGGAATATAAAATATATAGGGTCGAGCCCACTTGGGATTTTTTTGTGGATGCGGTCAAGGAACAATATTACTACCATGTTGATAACTATGAATACTAGTACATGAGATGGACCACACTGCAAAAAAAAAGAGCCAAACAATGCCGGAGTTCACATATGTTTTCCATACCTTGCGCACCAAGTTGGGTATCAAAAACTCCAAGCAAAATCTAGTTTTGAAATATTGTGGGGCTCTGCATAGGTACATCCAAACCGAAATGAATTTCCTAAACATCTCATCATTGGGAACTTCCTATCGATATGCTGTCAAAATCGAGAAGAAATTTAGGCACCAGAACAAATGGGAGTTCGGGTCTACAAATCCAAAACAACCAAAGAATGATAAAGACATCCCTAATCAACAGCCTTATGACAACCAGTCTAATACATAGGAAAATAAGGGTAAAGGAAAGATGAGGAATGACACTGGGAAGTGGTGCAACTTCCAAAAAATCCCTTGGAACAACACCAATGAATGTCGCTCGAAACAGTCATTGGTGGTCGAGTTCAAAGACAAGGAGCCAAACCCTGATTTGGACTATGATCCCAAAAAATATGAAAAAAGACAAATCATTGACGCAGATCCCACTGCTATTGTCACGACTGCAACAATTCAACCAGAAGAACCAATAGATCCTAAAGAGGGGGAGTGCCTATTCCATTCACAAATGTGGGTGAAGGGGACCCCAATGCATTTCATTGTTGATAGTGGAAGCCAAAAGAACCTCATCTCAGCTGAGGTCATCAAACATTTGGGGTTTTTGACAACACCACACCCACATCCATACAACATTGGGTGGCTTCACCAAGGACGAGATCTTTGTGTCAGTCAACAATGGCGCATGTCCTATGGCATCCATCCCTTCAAGGATGGGGTAGTGTGTGATGTTGTCCCTCTTGATTTCTATGATGTTGTTTTGGGCCAACCATATATGTGGAAATGTCATGTTGTTTATGAGTCTTGACCCCTTAGTGTCATTATCACTCTAGGGGTTCATCTCAACAGGATATTAGAGGTAGTTCTGACTATTGTTCCACCAAAAAAGTGTTGCAAGGTAATCTCTGATACTATAAAATTCAGCCTCTTCACAGTTTGTTCAAAGGATGCACAGAAGGTCATTGTAGCCTCAACACCTTCTATCTAGCAGAAGAAGATTCCCGAAGAGAAAGAATATATTTTTTATTCACCTATGATGGTGCCTAATCAATTACCCAACAATCCTAGAGACAAGAGGTTGGTGGAACATATTCAACCCCGCCAACAACAAGTTCGTCACAGCCTTCCACAAACCAAGCAGTGCAACTTCTCCAGCAGGGCATGCAGCTCACCAAGATTCAGATTCAACAAATGCTTTCCTCTCTTCCTAGGGTACTCAACGCAATGTACACCATTGCTTTCTAAGGGGGGAGAATTGATCCAGGTGGATATTGGTGGCCACTCACCTGTTCCAAATTTGAACTGGCTCATCTTGATAGTTTTTTCAGTTTAGCATGTTTCTCTGTAATGGGGACATTCCTTTGTAATTGTGGGTTATACACTTCTGAGGATATCCTGAAGCCCTACACAGCATCCAGGTGGATAATGGTGGCCTCTCACCTATTCCAACTGGCTTATTTTGGAAGTTTTCATGTCAGTACATATTTTTGTACTCACAGGGATGTTTTGGGGACCTAAACAGTGTTTTATTTTCTTGTCATAGTCAAACTGTACATGGACTCAGATTTTGAAAAAATAATTCGTAGTTCTCAGAATGACCTTTCCAATGGGCTATCACACTCCTAAAACAGATATTGTATGCAAAAGTTACAACCCCAAGAAGTTGATGTACTAACTTACCCCAACAGGGCCCACATGACTTTTGATGCTTCATCTCCTAGGGTTAGGTTTTTGGATGTCTAGGGTTTTGACATTCATGTTTATTATAAAAATTACTTCAAAGCCTCATTGTGCTCATCTTCTTATGAATGAGTGTAGCTGTCACATCTATTCTCAGAAATAAAGTTGCCACCATTCTAGTGAGTCTTGCACTATGTATTTTTATAGTCTCTGTACATTTATTTCATTAATAGAAATCATGTATTGTTGTATTTCTCTATTTCTAGCAATATTTATGTGTATTTCATTGTAATATCTCTATTTTCATTTCATTCTAAAAATAATCTAGATCGATTGTTTTCTAATGGGGAGAAATTATATTGCATTCTTGTTCAGGGAAACAAGGGGAAGTAGATGCAATTGGTATCATCGAGAACATGAAGAAGGGTAGTGTGAAAGGATATAAGAAGAAATAAGACTCAGATGCATGGAAGGACTTGAATAAGGTGATGAGTTTCTAATGTCATGAGATGAGACATTATGCTATCTAGTTTCCATTGAAGAAGAAGGGAAAGAGAGTGAAATAGGTTTCAAATGGAACTATAGTAAGTGTAGAGGAAGATCCCTCTTAGTTTGACACTTCCTTTCACATAGGTTCTCGTTTGTCCTATAAAATTGTTTTTAGTGTTGGATGGTATGTGGATAGTGGAGAATAAAGACATATGAGATTTGACACATCATTATTCAATAGGTTTTAGAAGAAAGAGGCATGAGTTCAGAGCTTGGTGGTGATGCTACTTTTACTTTGAGAGGAGTTGGATCCAATTCCTTCCATATGCCTTCAAGTGATGTTCTTGAGTCAAGTGATGTTTTATTTGTTCCAAGTTTGAAGAAGAATCTTATGTCAGTTTCTTGAATGACATATATACTATGGAAAGTTTCATTTCAGGGACAACAATGCACCATCAATGATTGTAGTCTAGCTAGTTCAAGAACTTTAGCTAGAGGGGTGAGAGAGGGTAGCCTTTTCAGGTTACTTGTTGATATAGTGGAACTTGGACATTCCAGTGAGAGTTTGGAAGATCATTCAAGTTTTTTGGAGGCTTGAGATCATGTAGGAGCACCTAGATCTTCAATGAGGGAAAGTATAACTACTATGAGATAAACTAGTCATATTGCATTGGTTTCTTCCATTCGTGATAATTCAAGTTTTCTTGAGGAGAAGATGTGTGATACCTTTATGGATATGATGTTGGGACTAATTCCATGTTTATATTTTATTGGAGTGTTGTGAAGTACATGGAGGGGGTTGTTGGATTCTCTTAGAAAAAGGGAGTTGATCGTAATGATACTCTTGCTTCAAGATTCTATCAAAAAGAGGGAGTTGACCTAGTTTATATTTTTTTAGTTTTCAAAGGTTTTGAGGTGCATGAGAGGGATTCTCATGTTCATAGGTTGATGATATCCTTCCATGGTTTATTACCTATACTGGGAGATTAGTATTTCACAATCGATGAATTGACTTGTGCAGACTTCTCTCTTTATGATTTTGATAAATGTGATCCATTGAACTTGGTCTTGTATAGAGGTGTGATTATATTTGCAGGAAGTCCTAAACAACTCATGATGTGGTTTCCAATGGTTTTGGCTTGTATTGTCAACTTGAGGGATGATGGATTTAGATAAGTGGCTTATGACCCATATTTTTGTTCCTTTCAACTCACAAGTGGTCATCATTCTATGGAGGTTCAAGATGTTGTGATAGCATCTTATGATGGATGGGTGAAAAATCCTTTTTAGGAGACAATGATTGATTTTGTGACTACAACATGTACAAATTTCAGATGGCAGGTTTGATGGAGTTGAAAAGGGAGTTAATTGGTGTTGACGAAAATACTTTCTCATAAAGAGGGAGTGTTATCTTTTGGGGTTACTCCAAAAGTGTTTACACCATGTTTGGGGGTGATTTCTGAGATTTGGGGTAGTACATAGTGTATGATATGACCTTGGATGGTGCATGGTGGATTTTCACATTGGATATGGATTAATTAGTGGTTTATTGACCTTAGTTGGATGCTTGCATGAAATTACTCCTTGGAGTTTTGGAGATATTTAGATAGGTTGGTAACATTATATATGTTGGACACATGGACACATTGACACTCCATTTCCAGACTATCTATGTATTGGAATAGAATAACAATAATATGATCCAAATCCCTGAGTTTACCAAAATATGTTGAAGGGACATACTATTGGCTTCATCCATTTCTTCATGTTGACAAAGGATGCATTTAACATCACTCCAAGAAGGGTCCATGCTTGCAGTACAAGAGAGACTACTACATAGGGATGATTTTAAGGATGAAAATTTATCTCAAAATCTAGAAACCTTGGCGAATCTTACTAGTCCTTCATATGTAAACTATAAAATGTTTGGCGATATTTTTGTAAAAATATTCAAATTTCTAAGGATTTATATAGGTTCTATAAAATTTGGGCTATTTTAAAGCTAAAATAATTTTATTCTATAGAATTTACGCGAAACTTTTTTAGAAAAAATGGAAATTGGTGAATCTTTTTTCAGGGAAAAGCATGGAAAATTAGCCCATCTGTGAAATTTACAGCACCACCTACAAACACTACCACTTCTAGAGTTAACACAGATATGGGTTAGAAGGAAACCAAAACCACCATTTCTTGGAAAAGTAACAAAAACCATTATAGAGATATCATCGAGAGTATGAGGGGAAAATACTAAACAACCATACCACAAACCACTAGCAATACCACTTCTGTAAAAGGAATAATCCAAAGGAATAAAAATAAAATCTACAACATTGAAACTCAAAATGATAAATATTTAAAACCTGGGATAACCTGGAGAAAGGGGAGAAAACTTGGAGTCTAGAATAAGCCTGGATAGACGCTGAAAAAGAACCATCATTTAACAAGAATCACTAGAGATATTTGAGCTCCAACAGTGAATTACTACGAGCACTCCATGATGGAACCACAACATACAACACCTAACTCCCTCTCAACAAAGAGGAAACTTCGAGACCATGGCCATCACACGATTTAACCTTGTGTCACACATATATGAATGGATGCATCCTGCTTTGCACATATCCAAATGAATGTGCCCTTCTACTCCACTATCAAGCATGTGTGTGAGTCATTTAAACATATGGCCTTTAATTCCATCACCCTGCCATTTATCCTCCCACATTAATAATATGTTTATGTGAAATTAAGGGATAAGAAGTCTCCTTCTTACCCCATTAACTATAGCTTCACCATATTCAAGGTTTGTCCCTCTTTTTCCCATCAATCAACACATGGGTTGAGGTCTCGTTTGATGTGGAACAAAGAGTATTCTTCGAATTTAGAAAGAAGGGAAAGGGAATGAGACATGATGCCAATGAGAACATTGTTCCCAACAATATTCTTTTTTATCATCACTCTAATTACCAACATGGAATCACCTAGGATATGAAGCTTGTGGATTCCCATTTCTTTTGCAATTTTGAGACCTTCCCATAGGGCATAAGCCTCGACAATGTTATTGAAGTCATTTCCTAGGTGCCAAGAATAATAATCCACTAATTTTCCTCCAGGATCACAAATAATCCCACCTACACTTCCCACCCCTATGTTGAATTTTATATGTTACCAACTATTACCAAAGATCAAATTTGAGGCTTTAATCACTAACTACTTGAGAAGTAGGCCTGTCATAAACATGCACTAGTGAGAGTCTTCAAAGTGGTTCCAAAACCTTTTAACATCGATTCCAAATCCTAAGAGGTAATATCGGAAACCTAATATGTTAGGGTTATGGTATTCTTCACTTGAGAATGGATATGAAAAGTCAAGTGATAGGAATGGTCATCGAGAGTCCAAGAGACCTATTTAAATATGAATCCAAAGGTTATCTTGATGTATTTATATGTGTATCATATGAATGAAATGATATTCCATGTTTATCTACATTTGTGTTTATTCTAACAATGATATCAGAGATCATATAGTTCATAGGCCTAAATTGACCTATGTTAGTTGTCCATAGTTGAGTTAGCCTCATCCAGAAATGTCTCTCCCTCATTTATTACCTTGGGTTTTGTCAATATGATTTTTGTCTCTATGTTCATTCCCCATGGTGTCATTGTTACTCTATGGTTCGTGCCCCTTTCTCTACACATGTGCCTATCATAGAATCCATTTCTTTGTGTAGAGGGTCTTATCAACAGATTTGTTCTATGTCAACACTCAGAAAATATAAACGTAACATTCCTTTTGTAGTGAATACTTTCCAGTCCATCAGGAAAATGTAATGGTTGGAAAAAATGGGATTTTTTGAGATAAAGACCATTGGAATTTTTCTCTACCTGCATGGAAGACAAACAAATCATTATCCTTTCCATGGAAGACACCATTGTGTATGCATCAATTTTCTTCTTCACTCGTGCATGAAACATTCTAGATTACAATTGATTCAACCTGGTGTATCATCTAGTGAACCCCCCTAAATCCTAGAATCTCGAAACTAGATATAGATTCTCTGAGAGTCGTGAAGAAGTAAAATTTCTTGGATATTTTTTGGGATGAACAAGGAACATAGGGCATCATCACAGCAGGAGAATGACAAACAAAGATCCCTAGCATGGTTGGAGAGTGTGTGTGTAGATCGAAGGGTTAGCTCAACTGGTTCTGAGCCAAACGCGAATTTATCCCCAGTGTAGGAGGTCATGGGTTCGAATCTCTTGTTCTCCCTTGGGGTTAGGCCCCGTAAACAGGGTCGACAGTTTACCCCGTTTACCATCCACGAAGTGGGGAAGTACTCAGGGGTTTCCCACATTGTTTTACAAGGATATATATATATTCTGCATCATTTTCAAAGGGTTTGAGAGCTCACTTCAGGCCTCCATCACATACAATTATTGCAGTCCTCTTTTTTTACTTCAAAACCTACAATTCAATTTTCTTCAGGATATGGATGCCCTATGGCTTGATTTACTTATTAATTTCTTGTCGATTTTGTTGGTGGATTCTTACTTAAGAGATGGATGCTCATTAGGGATTTTTTCCAAGCATGCTCACAACAATCTCCCTCTTTCTGTGAGTAACCCTTGGTTCCTATTCTAGTCATACGTAGTGAACTTGACATGAAATTAGGGTTTCCATTTCCATAATCTGGGGATTTGCATCTTTGTTTCCTAGTTTAGTGGATACATTCATCAAAACATTCCAAATGGCCAAAGAAAAGTCCTTCAAATATTCTTGAAATGTCTCATTATTTTCCATGTAACAATTGATATTCTTGCAGATAACAATGCTCAGCTGGTCTATGATACCCTCCTTCTATGATCGACATCTTCAAGAATGGGGTACACTATTTTCAAATATGTGTAAAAATACCCCTTCCACTCCTTCATATGATAATCGAAAAACTCTAAGAGCCCTTGAAATTTCAAACAATAGAAAACCCTACAGCAAAGCCTCCTAATTTGAAGGAAAACCTTGAGAAAGGGTGCAACAAACCCATCTAGGCAATATTTAAGATCAACAGATAGATCATTTCTCTTACATTGGTAACGAAAATTCTATAAGATTGAATTTGCAGAATTCAAAATCTCATTGATGATAGTATAATCAAAGGACAATTGAAGATTTGTCACATGATCGAGAAGTAGGGTTTGTCAAAATCATGTTTCCTTATGATAGTTAATGCTTCACTAAGTTGATTTTGTATATGTGGATGAGAAATCAACATTGACAAATGATCTAATGGGTATGCATATCAGTATCATTTTGATTATCCGGAGAGAATCTTCAAAGATCTGAAGAAAAAAACATATTCACTTATTTAAACTTTGTGAAGTCATATCTCGCATGTATGTTGGAAATTTGAATCCTTAGACAACTTAGCATGACCTCGAGGATGATGGTGACAACTGTAAGATTTTAACCCACCCCACTCTAGAATAAAGGTAACTTGCAAATAGTATTTTTGTAAGTTTACTTGTGTTTTTTTTTTTAACTAAGTTGAATTACACTATAAACGTGTGCATTGTTGGTAGAAGTCGACACCCTCCATTTTCAAATTTTGCATTGTAGAGCATGATTATTAAAGGGTGGAGTTCCAAGAAACCCTTTGATATCTAAGTCGATGTTTAAATGACTTGAATTGATGAACTATTAGAGTTACTGAACACTCTAATACTCTCTATTGTCGACAATATGATCACAACTGGAAAAGAGACTCTTCAATCTATTCTAACTTGTTTGCAAGCTTCACAAGGAAAAGCATAACTACTTCAAATTCAAACTCAACTTCTTCATGATCAACTTCAATGAAAGAATATTCAACATTCTAAACTAGTCCTTGTTCAGAAAAACCCTCTTTTCGAAGATGATGATGATTTAGATCAATAGCCAGTGGAGGAGCAACTCAGTAAGCCAACTTCATATCCAAGTGCAGATGAAGATGAAGTTGTGCATGGAAAAGTTTAGCTCTCTTTCCAATCCAATCATAACACCTTGGGAAGAAATCAAGAACAACAAGAACAAAACATGTATCGGTCATGAGAAGGAAGTTTCCCTTCATATTTCATATTATACCAAACAAATCTAGTTCCAAAGTGTTGGATTCCTTCAAGAAAGTTCATATTCACCTGCTCCAATTCAAGAGCGGATTTCTAAATGCCAACATTTTCATCGAATTGGCCACATGGAGGATCAATTTTTTTATATTCATCCTTGTGAGCATTGTGGAAAGCATAATCATCATTTAAATAGATGTTCCAAATGAAAGAAATATGCAAGAAAAAAGATTCATTGTGGGTGGATCACTTCTTGGCAATGATCATCAATAGTCAAGAAGATATTTTAGTCATACCGAAGAATTCATTCTCTATTGATACATCTTACAGTGGAAATAATTTCATCTTCTCACCTTGTCATTGACAAGGGGGTAGCTGGACGCAGTAAAAACTGGACGTCGTTTCAACTAGCATGGCGGCATTTCAGTGGCCGAGCGTTCTCCAGCCGCGAGTCTGTGCTAGTGTAATGTCATTTGAATTACATTTCTTCCATTGTTTTAACAGGTTCTCTCACGTTCTCTAAGTTTGAGGTGAATATTTTTTTATTTCAAAATTTTATGAATTATTTTAATATTTATACATATTAATAATTTTATTAATTTTGAGGATTAATTCAATTTGTTAAAGTCAAACGTGAGTTTTTTATGCTTGCATAAAGGTTTCGAGTCTCTTGCGTTTGTGCTTGTAGTCAAGTTTTTTAGTTTCTTATTCCCATGCCCTTAATTATTACCATCCATGGCACATAAGGTAATCGAGATAAACTGAGTACAATTGATGATCATGAACATTGGTGATCATGATGAGAAGAAAATCAATCCCCCGTCCAAATGATTCCGTTGTGATAATGAAAAGATAAATTGAATGTATTTCCTGTTAAAGTGAGGGTTGAAGGAAAGTTCTTGATTAAATGTTTTTTTTTGTTTTTTTTGTTTTTTGTCAGAATTCAGTGAATAAATTTGGATAAAATGGCTATTTTCTGTTGTTTAAAATGTATTTTTGAATGTATAAATAGATTCAGCTTGCTGAAAAACTATTGAAGCATTTGAAGTATACAAATTTAGCCACTCAAATCTGTAGATCCAACCATTCCTCACCAGATTTCAAGCAGATTCAACATATTAGCGGAAAAACAGAAGAATAATAGTGCTATAGGATCTTTAAGGAATCTAGAGTAAATCTCTAATAAACTTTTATTCAAAAGAAATAATATAAAAATAAGCATTGTTAAAATATTTTTATTAATTTCAGAAAATTTACAGAGTTTTCAGACTTACAAATTCAAATTCACAGCTTACCTAAGTAAAATATAGCTTCACCTCGGAAATGATCTTAAAGTGCTACTGAAAAACTCTTTAAACAGACTTGTGAGTTCTGTCACTTTAGTTCACAGACTCCTAACGGAGTAGTTGGAGTAGTTTCTGTAGAGACTATCAAACTCACGAGAGAAAGACTCAAAACTCAGACATGAGAAAACTCAGTAGACAAAGACAAAGACATAAAAGTAAATTGCAACAGTATTAATAAGAAGTGATAAAATTTTCAAACAAAAAATCAGTCAAACGATGACCGCACGAATTTTGCCAGTGTTTTGGCGCAATTTGAGCGCAAACCTGGTGTTGTCAGCCGTTATTTAACGATCACGTTTCTGGTCATGGTAATCGCATGCAATCGATTCAAAAGTTAAAAGTGAAAATACGGGCCCCATATCGCCCCGTTATTTCGGTGGTTTTGATAATTGGATCGGAATTTTCAGTTGAATGTAAAACTGTGAATTTATCATAATCGAATAAAAATTAGATTGGAATTTTCAGTTGAATGTAAAACAGTGAATTTAGCGATTGTAAATTGTGATATTGAATTAACTTTGGAACTGTAAATCTATCCAGTTACGCAAAATTACATTTTGAGAATGCTGACTGCCATTTTAACCACATTCCTCATGTGCTGGATTCCGGCATCTACAAAGCTGGATTCCGGCACATACAAAGCTATTTGAGTGCTCGTATCAAAAGCCTTGGAATCAGAAAATCGCATTTCCCCGGATTTCGGTATCAATGATAGAAAAAGTGTGTTTTGAGTATCCTTCAAAAATCTATGATAAGCTTCTTCACATTTTCAGTGTTGCACTGTTATATATCTAGAGTCTTGCATTTTCAGTGTTGCACTGTTATATGATGATGGAAATGTTTTTTTGGTATGATGGAAATGTTTTTTTTTTTGGTATGTTTGATATTGGCACAAAAAATTAGAGAAGGTTTATATGTAAGACTGGAATATTTTGTGACTTTGGAAGATTGTAACAGGTTTTTAATAAGTTCTGTTTTTAAAAGTGTTGGCAACACTATTTTCATAAAATATTTATGTAAAAATACTTTTATATTATACTAATATAAAACTTTTTTCTTATTGAAAAAATAGAGACTTGTGAAGTTGCCTATATAACTATATGTCTATATACTTTGTATATATATAAATTTGTCCAGACTTAGAATGATGTAACAACATTTATATTTCTTTAATAGATGAATTTTGGGATATCCACAATACAATATATCAGTTATAGTTATAATAAATTTTAACCTAAAAAAAAAAGTAGAAGAATACTTGGATTTTTTTGAATTTTATTTTTTATACTTTTAAAAGTATTAAAAAATGTTCTGAGATATTTTTAAACTTATTTTTAATAAAGATTGATATAAAATTCATTAAAGTTTTTAATTAAGTAAATCTAAATTATATTATAAGATTATTTTTAATAGATCGAGATTTAAAATACAATATATCAAAATTTTAAATCACAAAATTTTATTATTATTTTTAAGGTTTTGTTTAACTGTTTTATGAAATGGTTTTTTTCAAGAAAATTTGGCAATATAAATTTCCATGAATCACCTTTTTTTGTTGTTCAAAATCTATTTCTGAATATAGAAAGGTGTTGATTAAACGTTCTACCTTCTAAGTTTTTTGGTCGGAATCCGATGATGTAATTCCGAAGAACTTTCCCATCGAAAAAGAAACGATGAATGCTGCAGTCTGCTACACTACTTAGTCCATAAAGGAGTAAGCTAACTAGGGAGCAATCTTCCCTTCTGAATTTATTTTTTCAGGCACAAAACTGATCTGAATCAGGCCAAATTTTCAGGGGTTCCATGCATTTCAAAACTTTATCCTAGGGGTTTGCCCCATTTTAAACCAACCCAAATGCTCTGACCACCAAAAAACTTGCTGAAAAAGTAACTCAGGAAGAAAGATTACTCCCTAATAACACTAGCACAGCCACATAATTGTGATTGATCAACAATTTTTTTTTATTATTGATTAACAAAAAAATGGTTGAGCTTCATTTATTTGGTGTTAATATTTTAATTTATGTTAATCACTTACGTGGCAATCAGTTAGCTATCAAAGTAATTTTTAAATATGATTAGGTAAATGTAAAAAAGTAAACACA
>SNQJ01S0012851.1:159563-191275 GCA_010110895.2 Picea sitchensis
GGCTTGGTAGGGTATGCAGCTTTCGGGAATGATGCTCCTGGAAATATGCTAACTGGGTTTGGATTCTACGAGCCATTCTGGTTGATTGACATTGCTAACCTCTGCATCGTTATTCACATAGTGGGTGCATATCAGGTATCTTGGTATTGCATGTTTACCTTGTCCATTGCCATTCATTTTCCACTGGATTAGATTATCGGTTTACTGCTGGTTTTTTGGCAGGTTTTCGCTCAGCCTGTATTTGCAGTAATTGAAGACTGGGTTCGCGGTAGATGGAAAATGAGTGGCTTTGTCCATAGGGTTTACACTATAAAGTTTCCATTTTGTGGATCGGTCCGGTTCACAATTTTTCGTCTGTTACTGAGGAGCGCACTTGTGGTGTCGACGAGTCTGATTGCAATGCTTCTGCCATTTTTCAACGACATAATGGGGCTTATCGGTGCCATGTCATTCTGGCCGCTCACGGTTTATTTTCCCGTTGAAATGTATATTGCTCAAACCAGTATTAAAAAGTGGAGTCGAAAATGGATCCTCCTGCAGTTCCTTAGCTTAGTCTGCCTTCTTGTAACTCTGGCTGCTGCCATAGGATCATTAGCAGGGATCACTATATCTCTCAAGCATGCCACTGTTTTCAACCTGAAATATTAGCAGATTCCACCGATTGAAATCTCTGCTGGCTTTGACTCAACATTATCCATTGCCTACCGCATCTTACACGATCGAAGGTTCAAGGACTGATGAGAAACACATGCATGCGGCTACATGGTCTGAAATGTATAAGAAAACGAGTTGTGAACTCCAACATCAAAGCTGTTATTTTTCTCTCGTCATTGCTATCGTTAGGTACAATGAGCATTCTTCTGAATATCATTTCCATCTTCTTGTGTTCGTGTTCTCTTGTGTTCGTGTTCTGAATCATCTTCAGGATCCTGGAAGGGATGGAAGAGATAACATCAACATTAACTTATATTATTAAGCTGAAAGGTGTATACCTATTGATAATGGGCAGATTTAATAGGGGTTTGGATTAAATATGGCTGGAATATTCTTAGTAGTCACACAAAATAAATGGCTGTGATTTCAATCATTAACTTCCTAGTTATTATAAAGACATCCGTTTATGTGTTTACTTTTTTACATTTATCTAATCATATTTAAAAATTACTTTGATAGCTAACTGATTGCCACTTAAGTGATTAACAGAAATTAAAATATTAACACCAGATAAATGAAGCTCAACCGTTTATTTGTTAATCAATAATAAAATTTAATATATTTTTTTAAGGATTCTTTTCATCTTATCAACCTTTCGGCTTTGATCAACCACAATTATGTGGCTATGCTAGTCGTTTTACAATCATGTCATGCACACTCAGTTTCTGGTTTATTTTGGGCACAATTATTGTCATTCACAAAATTATTCTCTGAGGTTTAATATGGGTTTAATATCAACCTATGAGCATAATTGTACTCATTCACAAAATTAAGAATAAAAAAAATACAGCCAGACACAACTGGAATCCAAAAACCAATCCACCCCCAAATGAAAGAGAAAGGAGCAGTGACAGAAACAAATAGAAAAGGAAAGCGAATAAGCCATCGACACAAGATTTGAATCGTTGCCATAGACCGACCTGATCCTTCGATTGATGCTTGGTTCGAGGTTATCAGGCAGGGTTTATTGAACAGTTTGGATTGAAAGATTGGTTATCACACCAAAACCCCGAAGATTAGGAGTACTCGAACGCACACGAAAAGAACGGATCCAAAGCATAAAAGATATAAATGAAAAATTATCATGTTATGTTTCATGAATAAGCAAAGTTGTTTAGTAATCATTTTATGAAAATTTGATAAAAAAATAAAACAAAATTAATTTATATATTAATTGCAATAAGTGAAAAGGTAAAATAGTTATGGAACATCTGAAACTTGTAATAATGTATTATTTATGTATAGTTTAAAAGCAAAAGATAAGTGATATAGGTTAATCTATATTTTTAAAACTTGAAGTAGAATTGAACAAATATAGGTTTTAATAAAGATTCACAATATCACAAATGTAAATTGATGAATAGAAGTTGTGGCAAAATGCTCATATCCATAACTATAACACTTCATGAAGGAAGGTCAAGCATGCGCCCAAGTCTCGTGCACTCGATCGCAACGAAGCCACCAAACGGACTGGCTAGGGGGATGCTCGACCCACCTTGTGAACAAAGTAATCAGTTATGTGGACGAGCTCGGACGTCGTGGGCACTTGTTGCACCAAGAGGAGTGAACCGAAGTTACTTTCGATGAACGTTGCAACGTGTGGTTGGTCAACAACGCGTGCAAGTCAGCTCGGTTCCCACAAACGAAGGAAAAACCAAAGTCGGCTCGTGTGGGTGATGCGCAATTGGTGGAAGTCCATGGGGCGTGCACCCATGGGACAAGTCGGCCCGACAAAAGATGGATGGCGTGTTGTGGTGGAAAAGAGGGAGCGCCTGTTGGGCGCCCTTTATAAGATGGAAAGAGGAAGTCATTCAAACCAAGTTTGACAAGGAGGTCTGAATCAAGCAAGGACGCAAGCAAAGAAGGGTGAGAATCGCAGGAACCAAGCATGAACCACGAAGGGGAGCAAAACTTTTCGATTTTTGGCTGAGGTGACGAAGAGGGAGTGCCCAAGGGCAGTTCGGTTGGTCTGTTATTCTAACTCTCTTCTTTGTGTGGCACGAGTTAGCTCAGCACACTGCAATTTTATCTTTTATAAAACATTGTTGGGTATTAGGTTAGTTTGGTCGCATATGAACTAAGTTTCGTCTTGTGTTGTTGTATGGATGATGTCCTTTCTTGTTATTGAAAATAACTAAGTATAAAGAGTTGCACACACATAACTAAGAAACGAGACTAAGTATAGGCGTAGCCCGGGCCAAGTATTTCGGTCAGGTCTTGTCAATGAACGTAAGGTGTCGATGTCACATGGTGCTGATGATGTTGGGCATCCATAACCCAACCAAGATATGTAGTACCGTAACAGATGGTATCAAAGAACAGAAAGATAGAGTTGGTCGATCGTTGGACAACATGCCAAGAAGAGCTCGACTTGGAAAAAGTGAAAACGTCTTGATGTTGTTTGGCTCGCACAAGTTTTCGAAAGCAACAAATGATTAACAATGGCAAGCCGCAATAGGATGTGGATGAATGCGTTCGGCCACATCCTAGGAAGTCTAAGAGCATTGCCTTAGATATGAAGCGAGTTGGATAGAAGCTTACGAAGCTGGGTGAATACTGTGAATGAAAGGCATCGGTGAGCTGCAAAATTTGTTGTTGTTCATTTGATGGAACATATGAGGCATGGCAAGGGTTTGTTGGAAGAAAATAGATTGGTGCGTTGGGTGGCCAAGGAAAAAACATGCATAAACTTTGTTTTGTTGACATGATCATCAATGGCAGAACAATTCAAGCACTTGTTGACACAGGGGCTTTGCACAACTTTTTGAAGGCAAAGTTGGCTAAGGAGCTTGGTTTCAAAGTAACAACAAGTAAAACATAAGTGAAGGTTGTAAATTATAAGGCAAGGAAGGAAACAAGAGTTGCTTCACTGGTCCATGTGCAGTTGGACGAATGGAAAGGATGAGCAAGCTATACGATTTTGTTGATGAAAAACTTTGAAGTCATTCTTGGAAAAGACTTCCTTAGGAGGAACAAGGTTGTTCTGGTGCCATGGCTAGACAAGATGGTTATAGTGAGTGAACGAAAGATGTGGATTGTGCGCACAAACGCAAGGAAGCCTAAAAGTGGAGTACAGACCGTCTCTTCATTAATCATGAAGAAAGCAACGAGACGATTTGATTCGCAGATTTATGTTGCAATTATTGAGGAGATTGAGGACGATGATGGAGTGGGGACGCCTATTCCACCAGAACTCTCCAAACTGTTGGATAAGTTTGAGCATTAGATGTTGGATATGTTGCATAAGAATATTCCACCTAGTTCGTTTTTGGGTAGATTGAAATACCCTTTCTTGGCCATTGGGTGGGACAAGGAAGCATTCACATGGATCCAACAAAAAATGCTACGATCATAGATTGGGAGGAGCTGCACACAGTGCATGATGTGAGGGTCTTTCTGGGGATGGCCAACTATTACCAAAGATTTGTACAAGGCTACTCCAAGATCATTGCACCACTAACATATTTTCTCAAGAAGGATAGAACTTGGAATTGGACGAAAAAGAGAAAGACTACATTTGCAAAATTAAAACGCATAATTGTCTCTGCCCTGGTTTTGAAGCTGCCAGACTCTGAGAAAAAGTTTGAACTGTAGACAGACGCCTCAGAATTTGCATAGGAAGGGTTTTGATGCAGGACAACCACCCAGTGGCTTTCGAGAGTAGGAAGCTATAGGATCGCGAACGAAGGTATCTAGTCCATGAGAAGGAAATGATTGTTGTTGTGCATTGTCTACAAATATGGAGAAATTACTTGTTAGGAAAGACCTTCGTGGTCAAGATAGATAATGTGGCGACGAGCTACTTTGCAACAAAACCCAAGTTGTCTTCCAAGCAGGTGCGTTGGAAGGACCTATTAGCCGAATTTGACATTACCATTGAGTATAGACTCGACAAATTCAATGTCGTTGTCAATGCCTTGAGCAAGAAGGCTTGGCTAGTTGCACTTGAGGAAAGCAAGTTGCCTACTACAACAGATGGGAGCCATATTCGTGTGTTAATAGAGTTGTGAAACAAGATTGAGGAAGGACTGTAGGTTGATCCAATAATGAAGAACATTATGAAGGAGGTGAAGGAAGGAAAGACGGGAAGGTTTTTCTTGCGTGATAGACTCTTGTATTTTGGTAAACGCCTCTACATTCCTAAGACAAGTCATCTCCGAAAGGAGCTCTTGAAGGAATGTCATGACTCCTCCTGGGCTGGCCACCCAGGGCAACAAAGAACATTGGCATTATTAGAGAGAGGGTACTTCTGGGGGCATATGAAGTGAGACATTGAAGAATATTTCCAGAATTGTATTGTTTTTCAACAAGACAAGACTAACACTTGGATGCAGGAAGGTTTGTTACAACATTTGTCAATTCTAGACAAACCGTGAGAAAATGTGTTGATGGACTTCATCACCCAACTTTCGATTGCATAGGAATACAACGAAATCATGGTCGTGGTGGATCATTTTTCCAAGTATGGGGTTTTTATCCCAATGAAGGCGAACTTTAGGGAAGAAGAGGTGGCACAGATGTTTTTCAAGCATGTAGTAAAGTATTGGGGTCTTCCATTGAACATCGTTTCAAACAGGGACACGAGGTTCACTGGGAAGTTTTGGATAACATTGTTCAAGCTTGTCAGAACAAATTTATTGACGAGCTCCAGCTTCCATCTGCAGAAAAATGGACAGAAAAAATGAATCAATGGCCTACTGGAAGATTACTTGCAACACTATGTGAGGATAGATCAAGGGAATTGGCCAGAATTGTTGCATGTGGCACAGTTCAGTTATAATCTGCAAAAGAGTTCTGTGACGGGCTATAGTCCGTTTGAATTGAGGAATAGACAAAAACCCATCACCCCACACATGGTGATGCAAGGATATTATGGAACAAATCCATCAACTTTGGGGATCAGGACAAGTTGGGAAGATCAGTAGGAACTAGCTCGCATGCACTTGACGAATGTGAAAGATAGAATGAAGCAGTGGGCAAACCAAGAGAAACGTGATTTGCAGCTCAACGTAGGTGATCATGTCTTCATTAGGTTGGGCAGGAACCAATTCACACCACCAACCGGGATGGTTACATCGTTGGTGCGGAGGTATGAAGGTCCCTTCAAGATACTTGAGAAGATTGGATAAGTCAGCTATAAGTTGAAGCTCTCATTTCACCTACGATCCCATCACCCTGTTTTTCACATCAGACATCTAAAACCATGTCAAACGAATGCAGAGGAATCGAAGAGAGCCAAGCCCATGCGTGGTCCAATGATGATTGTGGATCGACCTGAGTTAGAGGTTGATGATATCTCGACATACAGGATTTTGGGGATTGGTAGGTATCGTCAGCATGAGTACTTTGTTCGTTGGAAAGGTGGATATGCAGAAGATGGTTGTTGGGAAAGAGAAGAGGCACTTTGGTGATGAAAGCACAAGATCCATGAGTTCTAGGTGATGCAGAAAGGAGATCTGGCACTTGGATTTCCAAGGATGGAAATGGACTGGGGTCGGGGAGGGTGTAACACCTCAGGAAGGAAGGTCAAGCATGCGCCCAAGTCTTGTGCACTCGATTTCAACAAAGACACCAAACAGACGGGCGAGGGGGACGCCCGACCCACCTTGTGAATGAAGTAATCAGTTATGTGGATGAGATCGGACGTCTTGGGCACTCATCGTGCCAAGAGGAGCAAACTGATGTTACTTGCAATGAACGCTGCGACGCGTGGTTGGTCAACAACGTGCGCAAGTCAGCTCGATGCCCACAAACAAAGGAAAAACTGAAGTCGGCTCGCGTGGGTGATGCGCGATTGGTGGAAGTCCATGGGGTGTGAGCCCATGGGGCAAGTCGGGCCGACGAAAGATGGATGGCGTGTTGTGGTGGAAAAGAGGGCACGCCTGTTGGGCGCCCTTTATAATCCAACAAGAGGAAGTCATTCGAACCAAGTTTGGCAAGGAGTTCTGAGTCGAGCAAGGATGCATGAAAGGAAGGGTGAGAATCGTAGGCACCAAGCATGAAGCACGAAGGGGAGCAGAACTTTTCAGTTTTTGGCTGAGGTGACAGAGAGGGATTGCCCAAAGGTAGTTCGATTGGTTTGTTCTTGTAACTCTCTTCTTTGTTTGGCATGAGTTAGCTCAACACGTTGTGGTTTTATCTTTTATAAAGCATTGTTGGGTATTAGGCCAATTTGGACGCTCGTGAACTAAGTTTCGTCTTGTGTTGTTGTATGGATGCTTTCTTTTCTTGTTACTATAAATAACTAAGTATAAAGAGTTGCAAAAATATAACTAAGAAACGAGACAAAGTATAGGCATATCCCGTGCCAAGTAGTTTGGTCGGGTCTTGCCGACAAACGAAAGGTGTTGGTGCCGCATGGTGTTGATGATGTTGGGCATCCACAACCCAACTGAGATCTGTAGCACTATGACAATAACCCTTCGAAGTATGACTAAGTTGCACCAAAACTTTCAAGTAACAAATAACAATAATAGTATTACTTATTTATGATCGATAATAATATTATATAAAATTTAAAGTTCACTTAAAATTAAGATAAAAGACTTTTCAAAATAAATCACAAATGAATTAAAAAATGATATCTCTTACAACAAGAATGAAGAATTATTATCATTAAAGTGATGGTTAAGTGACATTTTGTGAGATTTTTTTAATTTTTATTCCTTTAATTAAAAATTATAATGTGACAATACCTATTAAAACCACATAAAATAATCATATCATTGTGTTCAACCAATAAAAAATTAAAAATTTCAAATTCTATTAAATTATTATTATTATTTTTAAATATTAAAATTAATAAAAATAAATAAAAATCTATACATAATCACAAGCAACTAACTAATTGCAAGTCAATTATGTTAAGTTTAATTGTGTACTTTGGAGTTATCCTTTTGTTAAGTTTAATTTTGTACTTTGGAGTTATCCTTTTGTGGCTCGTAGTTAATTTGTCTTCATCCAACATATATTGGGGAAGAAAGGGAAACCTCTACAAAGGTTGGTATAGTACTATTACCCATTTAAAGGTGGGGCTGATTTTATTTCTTGGAAAACAAAGGTTGGTACAATACTATTACCCATTTAAAAGTGGTGGGATGTTATTTATTGAAAAACAATAATTAGGTGTTGTTATTTTTTTGGAAAACAATAATTACAATGAAAGAATGGTTTGACTTTATATAACTTTGAAGAGGTCCAATCACAATAAAGAGTTAGTGATCTTGTCATTTTATCTACTCTTAAACATTAAGTTTATTTCATATTTATTAATATTTAATATGGTAATATATGTGTGAGCTTGGCATCTCATCTACTCTTAAATATTAAGCTTAATTCATATTTATTAATATTTAATATGGTAATATGTGTGAGCTTGGCATCTTATTTATTGTTAAATAATAAATTAAATTCATATTTAATATGATAATATATGTGATTAAGTGAAAGAAACCCAACTAAAAGGTTTTTGAAGTTTTGAATAATATTGTTACATTGTAAATGAATTAATTCATCTTTAATAAAAAAAAAATTGGCATTGTTGGTTGATAGGGTTACTGGAGTGTGTAACTTCAATGATGGTCTTGTTTTAAATATAAGTTATATAGAATTTTTATTTTGCAACATGTAGGTAGTATATTGTGTTTTTTAGAGTAATGTTAATAGATTTTTTATTTGTTAATGCAATGGCTCTTGTGATTAGGACGATGATAATATGTTATTGTAGTTTTTTTGAACTTGAATTTAGTAGTATTATGATTCACTAAATTGGTTTATATCATTGTCAAGTATCATTTTTGTAAATCAACTATTGATGTGTCATTAGTAACGACACTTGGAATTTCATCTTAATTGAATTTGTTGAGTCTTTTGTATTTGTAGTTTGCACTGCAACTTTTGAAATTGTTTCTAATTAAATTGGGTTAATTGATGTCCCTTCATCAATAAGTTGTACTTCCAATTTCATTTTTTTAATAATTTTATTTAGAGTAAGGTGTTGTTTTGAATTTTTATATGATGTATTTCTATATGTCTTTTAGACAAAATATTATCAATTTTTCACAACTTATCTTTATGATTTGTCTATGTATGTTGTGTTACATGACAATTTTGATTTACGATTATATCATATAGATTTTTCACTTTTGACTCACATATGCCTACCCATTAAGGAGGTTGTAATATGACCCTCTTATGTGTGTTGTCCATGGGTAACCCACTTAATGCCACCTTAGTGCTGACATGATATTTCTCTAGAATGTTCTTTTGTAGTGGACCATCTCTTTTGAGTTCCCCTTAACTTAGCTTGGATCTATGACCTCTTAGGGATATCTAGTGCTTTGGTAAGATCCAAGACTACCATCTCTATTAGTTTCTAACACTTGGTTACTGGTTCGGTTCACTTTGATCCCTAGGACACTCTATTGGGGTATTTCCCAAGTTTATTGATTCAATTGGGTTACAAACGCTTTATTCAGTACATAATCACTTAGGATGCCTCACCACAAGTATATGATAACCCAATTTTGTTTTTGGTTTCTCATTATAGAATTAAATGAATCAAACCTTCTTATCCCTTATTTATTTATTTATTTATTGGCAGTTAGTGTACCATGGGTTCCTAAAATGGGTATCTTCCATGTGTTATGTGATGTGCATAATAGAGTTAGCATTTTGGGATTAAAAACCCATGGCATGGTGTTGCAAAATCCACAGAGTTGACCTTGTTGTATGACTTGGCCTATCTAATGGATAACATAACATACATCTATGCATTGAGGTCGTTCCCTTGCTTATTTAAAAGATTCAATTCATTTTTGTAAAATATTATGAAGTACCTTCAATCAACCTATCTTTGAAACCATATCTTGCAAGTAAACACTTAGATGAACAACACATATTGATATAGCTCTCTTCCATGTCTTACATGTTCTTGGGCTACTTGCACTTATCATATCCAACATCTCTATAGATTTATCTCTTGTGATTATCTTGGCTCTAAAATTGAAGGCATGTGCATTTATCCTAAGGCATCTACATTGGCATAGTTCCACTCATACCTTGGACAAATCAAGACTATAACCTCAAGAGAGGTTCCCTCATAACTAGGGGAAGTGAGGTATCATCCCTCTTCAGGAAACTTGGGTCTCTCTACTCATTATTTTCATTGATACGTGTTTTATGGTGGTATATCTAGTGTTATACATGCATACGTACGCACATACGTACATATACATATTGAAGATCAAGTATAAAAGTCTTGTTTGTAGGAAAGATAAGTTGCATGTGTAAGATAATTTCAAGTGAGTTCCATTTATAAATCCAACACCTATATAAATGAATTTCAAGTGAGTTCCATTTATACTTCTTTGTTTTTTTAAGCATTAGGGTGTTAACTCAATAAAATAATCTTCTACTAATTAACCTTAGATTATCAATTTACTTTTCTTTGCTAATTTGTTAATAAAACCTAATTTAAAACTTAAGAGAAGTACCTTGATAATCTACACCTACAGGTTAACATAATTAATGTCTAAAACCATTATTCACCCTCTCTTTTTTATTCCCACTTTCCTCACATGAGAGTTTCTCAGTTTTTCCTTAGAATCAAGTGACAAATCCACTCTCTTTTCCCCTTTTTAGTAGCCTATGTGTTGTAATGTGATTTTTCATCCTCACCTTACACCACATGTTGTAGCACAAATATGTTTGTTCAATACAAAGACATTTGGAACTTTTTTTTTTTAATTTCTTATGAGGGTTGTGCAATGTTATCTTCCTTTTATTATATTGAAATGACAAACAATTATTTGTAATGTTTAAACTCAAAGTATCTAATTTCTTCATTCACGTTGAATTTAAGCTTATACACACTATCCCATGTATATAACTAGTGAACTTAATAATTGAAAATCATATTTCTCTTTTAAAATAGGTTGAAATTCCTAGAGAGTAAAAAATATACGCATTTAATTGTTAATACATTTATCTCTAACTCCATTTTATTTTTATTTCTAATATTGTGATCCTCATATGTTAATTGCCTCACAATTCGTAATTTAGTAGGTATATTCCACTTTTGATCTTAGGAAATTAATTTTATATTATGATCCTCATCTGTTAATTGCCTCATAATTCGCAATTTAGTAGGTATATTCCACTTTTCATCTTAGGAAATTAATATTATTTTACTAGATGTTTGGTTAGTTGTTGGCATAGGGGCAAACCCATGGTTCAATGCTTCAGTAGCGCACCAACAAAACCCTAACTACCAGTTTTTTTGGCAACACCTGCGAAGCAAATGAAGTCTCACCCAAGGTAGAGGCAGGGGTGGTTGTAGGACTCAGATGTCTGCAACCTAACTAGGACACATATATGTGATTATAACACTAACATAACACTTACCAGTTAACATTCATCAACATTTAACCCTTATTCACATCGCAAATCGAAATCCTAATTACAGAGCAACGCAGTATTAAAAAATATCTAATACATCCTACACTTAGCAGATAGAAATAGATCAGATCTAGCATTCATTCACATTACTAAGAACTAATCTATTATATTAGATGCATCTAACATATATCACTACACTAAGCATACATCACATCAATAACATAACAACTATAATGCACAAAGAAACCACAACACAGGATATACGTGGTTCACCCTAGTGTGGGGCTATGTCCACCAACTCTTCTCTTTCTTTATTGTCTTCTCTCAATCTTCTACAAGCACAGAGCCATAGGAACCTGCTCCACATAGGATAGGAGATCTGTGTGCGCCTCACCAGTTCCTCCTTCCCCAAGCTAGGTTTAAGCACAAATCCTTCTTACAATTTGCACATAAGCTTCTTACAATCACTTGCACTTAGCTCTACAAGTTATTAACACACAATATGCACAAAGCCTTTGCAATCACATAGATCAAAATCTAGCACTTAGCATATTGGCCTCTTCCTACATCGCCTAGATATATATTTATACATTACAAATGGGGCCTAAACATGGGTAAACCCATGGACCGACATCCCATACCCATTACATAAACCCTAAACCCAAAAATGCCTTAATAAGGGGCTGAGATCCCACGATTTTCTCTTCGCCTTGCGCTCCGCCTTCAACCAGCATGTCGAAGTCCCAAAATTAGTCAAACGTGACCCAAGTTCTCCAAAACTTGGTCAAGGGAAAACAACCCCCAACACTCTCTTGTGACTCATCCCGAGTCACTCTGATCTGGGTAACTCTACCTCAAATGCCTTGAGCTTGGCTCGAGATGCCTCAACCTATTTCTTCACCAGAGCCTCCTGCTCGACGAACCCCTGAATGACCTTCTCCGTCACAGGTCCTTCCAATTGTTGTTCAACTGAGGTGACTACTTGTTATAGTTGTGCACCTTGTCCTTCAATCTCCTCAAAAAGTGTGCAGGCTTCACCCTGGACTGGCTAGAGTTGTTAGGTCACTTCCATGACCTTGCTCTGAATGGCATGGGCTTGCTGCTGAACCATGCGCTATTCCTGGGCTCTTTTCATCCTCTTGATCGATGATAATAGCTTCAACTACGCTTGCACTGTTGTAGCTTGATGCTTTTCCTCTTGGAGCTGTGACTCTAGTGTCCTGAGCTCAGGGTCCTCTGCAAGGTGCTCATAGGTATGCGCACTTCGACTGCTAAGCTATTTTCATTCCAAGGCTAATGCCTTGATTCTCTTAACCACGCTCCTTGCATTTTCTTCTCTTAGATCTCGCACTTCCTGCAGAGTGCTTGGCACTGCTTGTAATTCTAGTTCGGTTATCCTCTATTTTGTTAAATGGCTTCGACAAGATTCCATACTTGTCTATCTATTGGGTCTTCTTCCATTTGTTCTAAGCCTTTCACAGAGAGAAGTTCTCTAATGACTACTTCTTTAACTCCAATCTGCTTTGCGAGCAGTTGTTCCTTCTCCTTCTGGATCTGCACTCTATCCTTTGCAAACTTGGCTTGGATGCCTGCGAACATCACCTTCTCAACCATGAGGTCTATTAGGATCTCTTCGACGAATTTTTCTACTGTGCTAATTTCGTCCAACATGCACACTCGAGATGTGATATCTCAGGTCACTGAACAACACTCAATGTAATAGAACGGATGGCGGGGTATCAATAATCATTGTGCGAAAGAAATTAGTTCTTTGTGGGCTCGGATAATCACAATTGGAAAAAGTGTTCTCGGTGCAACGCTTGATAGGATAAGTAGAAAGTGTCATAACAGACTCTTCCAAGGGGTAGGAATGCCTCAATCAATGTTATTCCATCTGTTATGGTGCAGTCTCAATGGTCCAGTGGCAAACGTTTCAGCAATAACTGCATTTCTAGCCGTTTTGGAGCATCGTTCTAACAGTCAGGATGCCTCCAATGGTCATATTGCTTTGTCATGGCAAAGTGCCAATATTTGTTGTTCTAATATCCTAGCGAAGTTCCAGTGCTGCAAACCTTCTTTTTGTGGAGTCCTCCCTGGAACTTCCTCTAACTTTTCTAACTTTGATTTCTTCTTACTGAGCTTTCTGGCTTTCTTTCCTGAAATCTGAGTCATTGGTTTCCTCTTTCCATTACCGTTATTATATCCTATTAGCATGGTAACTTCACACTGTGGATGGTATTTCATAGAGTTTGAGGGTAATACTTCTTCTCTTTATGGAGTAGGTGCTCTACTCTCTTATATAGACAAGTGTTTCAAGTCTTCCTATGTTCTTTCAACTTCGACATCCAGATCTCTGGTCCTTAGTAGCTTCGACTGGTCCTCTTTTTCTTTTAGTAAGTGCGTTATTCTCCTACCCATGAAATCTCTTAGTTCTTTCTTTTTATGTTCTATATCCTCCTCTTCATGTTTCCTTCGTATCTGATCTTTCTCAATCCAGGTTTTTCCTAACAAAATAGCAAATGGGGCGTTGTTCTCAAAAAAATTAATGATCTCAAATTCTTCTTCTGTCAAAGTTCCATGAGCACTCATAGATGTCTGGGTAAGTCTTCCACATAGGTTTATCAACTTTCCTCTAAATAATCTTATTCCTCCTAATGAAGGAACCATAGTAGGTTTTCCCAAAATTTCCCAAGTTCTTTCTATCATGATATTCATCTGGGTTTCCTCCTCCAAAACATAGTCTATGTCGAAGTCTCCTATTATTGTTTCTATGCGCTCCTTCTCTTTTAATATCTCTGATAAGTTGATATCTCTATGATCATTCAAGGTTTATTTCATCTGTAATAATACAATCTCTTATTCTTTCTGGGGTTATGTCATATCCTTAGTTTCTTGGCCTATCTCGTGGTTTTCTTGTCTCATATTCATCTTTTCAACTTTAACAATCATTCTAGGGAAATCCAAAACTTCATGTCCAATGGCCTTACAACAAAGGAAAATATGACCTCTACAAGGGCATTCCTTAGCAAGATGTCCTGGTCTTCTGCAACTATAACAAAGAGTTAAACCTCTCTTTCTCTTTAACGATCCCCAAACTTTCCTGTAGTGTGCACTAGGATCACAGTGGTGGGTTTGCAAAAAATTCTTTCTAGGATCCTACACCCACTTGTTAGTCCAACAATTCTTTATATGCATAGGACTAACATATCTTTCATTATTTCTATCAAATCTATTCATATCAAATCTTCTTTCTTCTAGATGTACCTAGTTGTTAGATTAGGACCAAATATATTAAACATACCTAGATCCATTCTTTCGAAATAAAAATGTTCACGTATCTTACCTTTCTCATAGCACAAAGCTTCAAGATCTTACCTCTTTTATTCAGATCAGACTTCTCTCTTTAGGACAAAGATTCGCAAGTCAAGTAGAATACTATGCAATAGGGCAGTAGATCTACGCACAAAGCTTTCTATTTTCTTCAGTTCCTAGCAATCACAGTTTCAGGTCCCGGCAACAGAACCATTTGTTGGCACAGGGGCAGACCCAGGGTTCAACACTTCAACAGTGCACCAACAAAACCCTAAATAATGACCCTTTTGGCAACACCTGCGAAGCAGATGAAGCCTCACCCGAGGTAGAGGCAGGGGTGGTTTCAGGACTCAGATGTCTGCAACCTAGATGGGACACAGATCTGTGATTACAATACCTTAACAAAGCACTTAGCAGTTAACATTCATCATAATTTAATTCTTCTTCACATCGCAGATCGAAATCCTAGTTACAAAGAAACACATTATTCAACAAGATCTAATACATCCAACACTTAGCACATAGAAATAGATTAGATCTAACATTCATTCACATTACTAAGCACTAATCTATTATATCAGATGCATCTAACATATATCATTGCACTAAGCATACATCAGATCAATAACATAACAACTATAATGCACAAATAAACCACAACATAGGATATACGTGGTTCACCCTAGTGTGGGGCTACATCCACCAACTCTTCTCTTTCTTTATTGTCTTCTCTCAATCTTCCACAAAAATATAGCCACGGGAACCTACTCTGCATAGGATAGGAGATCGACACGCACCTCGCCAAATACTCCTTCCCCGAGCTAGGTTTAAGCACAAAGACTTATTACAATCTACACACAAGCTTCTTACAATCACTTGCACTTAGATCTGCAAGTTCTTAACACACAGTATGCACAAAGCCTTTGCAATCACATAGATAAAACTCTAGCACTTAGCATATTGGTCTCTTCCTACATCACCTAGATATCTATTTATACATTACAAATGGGGCCTAAACATGGGTAAATCCATGGGCCTACATCCCATACCCATTGCATAAACCCTAAACCTAAAAATTCCCTAAGAAGGGGCCGACATCCCACGATCTCTGCTTCGCCTTGCGCTCCACCTTCGACCAGTCTGTCGAAGTCCCAAAATTGGTCAAACGTGACCCAAGTTCTCCAAAACTTGGTCAAGGGACAACATTAGTTTCCTCAAAACTCACAATTTAGTAGGTATATTCCATTCTTCAATTTAGTAGGTTTATTCCACTCTTCATTTTAGGAAATTAATTTTCTTTTATTAGACGTCGGGTAGAGGTCCCATGGCTAATAGTGTAATGTCATGGATTTTGACCTAAGAAATGTGACGAATAAACTCATTCATAAGAAGATGAGTACAATGAGGCTCCAAATTCCTTCTTACATAAAATATGAATGCCAAAACCCTATCCATCCAAAAACCTAAACCTAGGAGATCAAGCACCAAAAGTCACGTGGGCCCCGTTGCGGTAAATTGGTACATCAACTTACCGGGGTTGTAACTTTTGCATACGATATTTTTTTTTATGCACATGATAGCTCGTTGGAAAGGTATATCCGAGGACTACACATTAGGTCATCATAGTTTGGATTTGTCTATAGTGTGACTATGGCAGGCCCAAAAATCGTTGTTTACGGCCTCAAAACGGACCCAGAAGTTTAGGACCCGAAAAGATAGAAAACAACTAACAAGATGAAAAATGAAACTGCCAGGATGAAATATGTATGTGAGCCATTTGGAATAGGTGGGTGGCCATCGATATCCACCTAGATAAATCCTCACCCCTTAGGAGGAAATGGTATCCATTGCATTGAACTCCCCCATAAGATGAGGAATTTTTTGCTAAATTTGGCCCCGAGTGAGCCACTTGCCTTGGTGCAGGAGCTACCTTGATTTTAACATGATAAGGATGAAGCTTCTCTTGGTGATTTCCTTTTACCTGTGTGTCCATGATATCATCAGTGGATTCATGTACCATACAATCAGGGTTGAGCTCTATCAGTGTCAATTGTTCTGTTACCCTTAAGGTGTCCAATAAGGGTGGAAAGTATGGTCGAAGGAGGTCCAAATTAAACATTGGGTGAAATCCAAGGAAGGGGGAAATGTTGAGCTCAAAATCATTTTCACCCACAACCTTGGTGATGGTATAAGGTCCATAGCGGAGTGGATGAATCTTCTGGGTGTGGTGATGTCGACAGAACCAACTGCTTGATGACTTCTGCTAAGATGAGGTTCTTTTGGCTACTGTTATCAATGATGAAGTGTAGCAGAGTACCCTTCACCCACATCTTTGAATGAAAGAGGCACTCATATTCCTTTGGTTCATCAGGATCTCACCTTTCTTTGGTTCACCAGGTTTGTTGGGCTGGACCTTGGTGATGGTAGCAATGGTGGCACTAGCTTCTACATCAATGATCTATCTCCCTTTTTTTGGTTCTGAATCTGATTCAATGCCTGGATATGATTCATAAGATTTTACCTCAGCCATTAACGACTACTTTGAGAGGAATTAAATGGTGTTATACCAGGGGCTCTTATGGAACTCACACCATTTCCCAATGTCTTTCTTTGTCATCCCATTGTCCTTCTTTTCTTATGGTTTGGACAGGTTGTCCTAAGGCTTCCCATCCTTGCTCTTCCCTTTGTTCTGTAGGTTGGGGCCACATTTTCCCTTCTTCTGTTGTGAGGGGTTTGCAGACCCAAAATGTCGTGTCTTTTGTTTAATATTATGGTCAATTTTGACGACATATCGATAGGCTGCACCCAAGGAAGAAATTTCCAAAAACTCCATTTATGTCGGGATGTATCTATGGAGAACATCACAGTTCTTGAGCACTAGATGTATTTCATATTCTTTGATACTCATCTTTGTGCACAAGTTATGGAAGAAATTGGTGAACTCGTACATTGTTTGGTCTCTTTCTTTCTGCAGTGTGGTCCATCTTGTATATAAGTCATCATAACTTCCAACAGGGTAATATTGTTCTTTAATAACATCCCTGAAAGAACCCCAAGTGGGTTCAACTACAAATAATGTAGATCCCTCTATTTCCTTTTTTCTCACAAAAATTCTCACTCCAATATTTGACATGGGGAATGGCCTTGAGGAGAAAAAATGTAATCTTTTTTCTATCAAAAAAGCCGTGGAAAGAAAGATACCCTTTTAGAAGATTTAACCATTTATCTACAACATCAACATCTATTTGACCTTCAAATATAGGAGTATCAAAATTAATTTGTACCTTGAAAGGGGGTAGTGCCTCCATTTGAGGTAGATGCATCACTTGTCGGTAGTCGTCGAAGGATTTGTGCAAAGTTCTCCATCATCTTGTTCCTCTGTTTCTCAAGGGATTCCTCGAGCAAAATTTTGAAAGGATCTTTTGTCCCATCGTCTTTCTTTTCTCCCACCATGAAATATTTCTTGGGCATGTGAGATCAATTGTCCTCAAGAGAAATAAGCTCGAGACCCAACTCTCTATACCTTCACCTCATCAAGGACATGCACTAAAAAATGACAAGGAGCAGACCACTCTGATACCACTGATCCATATTTATGATCGGAACAAAATGAAAACACATATATATAATACTAACAAAGAGACACAGTTAATAATAGCATAGATATTGTAAAACTTGACTTCTATTAAATAAGAAATATGTTGAAACTATAAAATGCAGACTGAAAGAAGCTTGCTAGAATGGTGGCATCTTATCTCTGAGAAGAGATGTGACAGCTACATTCATTCGTAAGAACATGAGTACAATGAGGCTCCAAAGGAATTTTTACATCAAATAGGAATGCCAAAACCCTAGACATCCAAAAACCTAACCCTAGGAGTTGAAGTGTTAAAATTCATGTGGGGCATGTTGGGGTAAGTTGGTACGTCAACTTCCTAGGATTGTAACTTTTTCATACGATATTCATTTTAGGCACACGATAACCTCTTGGAAATTTCTATCCGAGGAATAATTATGTCGTCACACTCTAACTTAGTCTACAATGTTACTATGGCAGACCCAAAAAACGTTGTTTGGGGCCTAAAAACGACCTCAGAAGTTTAGGACCTGAAAATATAGAAAACAACTGCCAAGATGAAAACTGAAACTACCAAGATGAAATATGTATGTGATCTAGTTGGGATAGGCGGGTGGCCACCAATATCCACCTATATAAATCCTCCCCAATTAGGAGGAAATGGTCTCCATTCTGTTGAGTTCCCCCATCAAATGACAAAATTTCTGTTGAATTTGGCCCCGGGTGAGCCATTTTCCTTGGTGCAAGCGTTTCTCTACTTTGAAAACACAATAAATCTGAAATTTAGGTTGGCGAGTGACCTTGACTTGTGTGTCCATGATCTGATCAGTGGATTTGTGTTCCATGCAGTCAGGTTTGAGCTCTGTTGATGTCAATTTTTCTCCTACCTCTGAGGTGTCCAATAAGGGTGGAAATTATGGCCGAAGGAGGCCCACATTAAACACTGGGTGCAAGCCAAGGAAGGGGGGAATGTTGAGATCAAAAACATTGTGACCCACAGCCTTGGTCATGGTATAAGGTCCATAGAGGAGTGGACAAAGCTTCTGATGGAGTCCTATAAAGCATTATTTATTCAAGTGGAACCAAACTTTAACCCCCATCTAAAACTTGTGTGACACCTGGTGTTGATCATGGCGCTTCTTGTACTTGGAATTAGACTTCTGCAAAATATCCTGAACCTGTTGGCGGATGTGTTGGATTCGTTGAATGAACCGGGTGTCATTGTCATCTTTGGTTTGCGCATGGGATGATTCTGCCTCAGTGGATAGAAGGGGTAGTGAAACATCTATGGGACCCAATGGTTGAAATCCCAACCCCACCTAAAAGGTGTTGTGGTTGTTTGAGATATGTATGGCTCTATTGTAACTGTGTTTAACATAGGGAAGACTCTCGTCCTATGTGCCAAAATGCTTGGAATTTTACATGTGAAAAATATGCACGATCATATTGTTGACGACCTCGGTTTGGCCATCTATTTGGGGGTGGAAGGATGTGGATTTGGTGAGCTTGGTTTCCAGCTATGACCAGAGGCTTGACCAAAATGTGTTGAGGAACCAATTGTCCTGATCGGAGATGATGGTTTGTGGTATCCAAAAATATACCCACACTCGTTTGAAGAAGAGCTTGCAAGTGGCCTCTATTGTGATGCTCTTCTTACAACCAACAATAATCTCCATCTTGGAAAATCAATCAACAACCACGAAAAAAAAATCATTTCCATGCTTGATTGAAGGAAGGCCCGACATGTAGTCCATCGAGATGGATTCCCAAGGGTTGTTAGGTGTAGGCATAGGGGTGTACATTCCTTGTTTGTTAATGGCTGGTTAATAGCATAGGATGTGCAAGACCTAATATACTTGATGACACCATGTTGGAGTTTCGACCAATAGAAATGTTGTTGCAACACTGCCACTATCTTCTCTACGCCGAAGTGTCTTGCGACCCGACTATAGTGAGCTTCCCAAATCAGCTTCACACACTCTTTTTATGGAATTCAGATATGGACCAGATGGCACAACAAACCATCCTGCAGATGAAAATTAGTAACAACTGTGTTTGTTTCCAGCATCAGGTAGGTAGTGGAGAAGTCGAGATCTCTCTCATAGAGTTGAGGCGATCTAGAGGTCTCATGTCCACAAGAGTGTAGCACTGTGGTTAGTGCAACAATTGGAGGTCGACTGGGGCAGTAAAAGACGCAGTAGGTGCTTCATGTATTATACTTGATGTTGAGATGGAACTGTTGCAAGTATGTGGACCACTTCTAATGGAATTTATTCTACAATTTTCCATATGTCTGCATGAACTGCAGAGGCTTATCATTAGTGTAGATGACTATCTCCTTCCCGAGAATGTAATTCCTCCACTGGCGATAGGATTGTACAATGGAGTACATTTCTTTGTCATAAGTGGGGTACTTATGGACATTATCTGTTAGTGTCTCACAATTATAGGCCACTAGATGTCCATGCTGAGTGAGAATTGCACCCACAACATATTCTGAAGCATCTATCTCAATATCAAATAATTGTTCCAGGTTGGGTAACGAGAGCGTCGAGGTTGATCACAAGCACTACTTCAAATCATCAAATGATTTCTATTGCGACTAGCCCCACATGGATTTTTCCTTGCCACCGCCCCTGGTCACTTGGCTAAGGGCCCATGCAATGTGGGAGAATCACAACACAAACATGCAATAGAAATTGGAAAATCCTAAGAAGCTCTGGAGCTCAATGAGTGTGGTCGGGGTTGGATAGTCATGGATGGCCTGGATTTTGGATGGATTGACATACACCCCATGCTCAATATCAATGTAGCCTAGGTATTGGACCTTATTCGTGTCGAAGGAGCATTTTTCCAAATTTTCATATAGCTTGTGTTGCTGCAGAGTGTGTAGAACCTGCTAAATGTGTTGCAAGTGTTTCGCCCAATTCTTGATGAATATGAGGATGCCATCCAAATATACTACCACAAAAGAATTGGTGAAATGCCACAAGATATAGTCCATCATCCTTATGAAAGTTTCTCGGACATTTTTTCAAGAAAAATGGCATGACCAACCATTCAAAAATACCTTCTTTGGATTTGAAGGCAGTATTCCATACATCAGTATGCTCTATTGGAACCTGGTGGCATTCGAACTTTAGATTGATCTTACTGAAGTATTTGGTCCCCTTGAGTTGGTCAAGGAGATCATTAATTCGGGGAATTGGGTACCAATTGATAACTGTGATTTTATTTTGGGCCCAATAATCAATGTAGACTCACCAGGACCCGTCTTTCTTCTGTACAAGCATGATTGGGCTTCCACAAGGTGATGATATTGGGAGAATGTGCCCCTTTTCGAGAAAATATTGGATCTGGTGCTTGATTTCCTCATTTTCTGATAGAGAACGATGATAGACTTGACCATTCAGTAGTGGTGCATTGGGGCTCAGATCGATTGAGTGCTTGACCTGACAGTGTGGAGGTACCCCAGTGGGTGAGGAGAAGATGTCCTTGTAATATTCCATGACCTTATCCACTTTCTTATGCTGCATGGAGAGACTTGTCATAGAGGCCATGGATGTGGCTGCAACCTTCCGCTCACTTTGAGCATGAATCACAAAGAAGACAAACTTCTCGGTCTGAGAGATGACCTTCTTGCATTGCTTGGAAGAGATCAAGGAAATGGCGGTAGATGGGACTATCTATGGTATCTTGTATAATATCTTGTCCAAATTAATAATAACACAATGAGGCCTAGAGTCATTTACAATATGACGTTTCCATAAATAAGGTTGGCCCAAAAAAATATCACAAACTTCAAGGGGGGAAAAATCACATAATACATCATATTTGAAAGGCTTGATGCCATAGGCCAGGCGACATTGTTATCTGATGCAAATACCTCTCCCTTGGCGGAGCCATTCGATGGTGTATGGTTGCGGGTGTGGTGATGTTGGTAGAGCCAACCGCTTGAAAACCTCTGATAATATGAGTTTCTTTTGGCTACCTCTATCAACGATGAAGTGCAACGGAGTACCCTTCACCCACATCTGTGAATGAAAGAGGCGCTCACCTTCCTCTAGTTCATCAGGTTTGTAGGGATGGACCTTGGTGGTGGTAGCAAACATGGAACCGGATTATGCATAAATGATCCTTTTCCCTTTTAATGGTTCTGACTCCAAGTCAAAGCCTACATCTAATTAAGAGGCTTTCACCTTGGCCACCAATGACTTCCTTGAGAGACATTCAATGGTGTTATGCCAAGGGATATTATGGAACTCGCACCATTTCCCAGTGTCTTTCTTTGTCTTCCCATTGCCCTTCTTTTTTTTCTGGTTTGGACTAGTTGTATTGAGGCTGCCCATCCTTGCTCTGCCCTTTGTTCTACAGGTTGGGGCCACCTTTTCCATACTTTTCTTTTGAGGGATTTGTAGACCGAAATTGTTGCGTCTTTTGTTTAAGCTTCTGCTCGATTTTGACAACATATTGATAGGTCACGCCCAAGGACGAAATGTCCAGAAACTCCATTTATGTATGGATGTATCTATGTAGATCATCGTAATACTTGAGCATCGTATGTCGTTCAAAGTCTTTGATACCTAACTTGGTGTGCAAGGTATGGAAGACAATGGTGAACTCAGGCATTGTTTGGTCCCTTTCCTGTCGTAGTGTGGTCCATCTTGTATATAAGTCGTCATAACTTCCAACAGGGTAGTAATGTTCCTTAATAAAATCCCCGAAGGAACCCCAATTGGGTGAAACTACAAATAATGTAGATCCCTTTGTTTCCTTTTTCTCATAGAAAGTCTCCCACTAATCTTTGACATGAGGGATGACCTTGAGGAGTGAAAATGTAATCTTTTCTCTATCGGAAAAGTTGTGGATAGAAAAATACCCTTCTATAAGGTTTAACCATTTATCTACAACATCCACATCTATTTGAACTTTGAATATAGGAATATCAAAATTGATATGTACCTTGAAGGGGGTGGCGCCTTTGTTTGAGGTAGATACATCGCTTGTCGACAACTGTCGAAGGAATTGTGCAAAGTTGTCCATCATCTCGTTCCTATGGCACTTAAGGGCTTCCTTGAGAAACATTTAAAAATGATCTCATATCATGTCATATTTATTTTCTCTCACCATGGAAGGTTTCTTGGGTGTGCGAGAGAATTTTTCCTCAAGAGAAACAAGCTCGAGACCCAACTCTCTATACCCTGACCTCGTCATGGACATGCACTAAAAAATGATAAGGAGCACACTGCTTTGATACCACTGATCCAGATTTATGAGCGGAATGAAATGAAAACACGGGTACATAATATTAACACAAAGACACAGTTAATAATAAAAGAGATACAATAAAACTTGGCTTATATTAAATAAGAAATATGTTGAAATGATAAAATGAAGACTAAAACAAACTTGCTAGAATGGCGGAAGCTTATCTCTGAGAAGAGATGTGACGGATATGCTCATTCAAAAGAAGATGAGTACAATGAGGCTTCAAAGGATTTTTTACATCAAATATGAATGCCAAAACCCTATACATATAAAAACCCAACCCTAGGAGATGAAGTGCCAAAAGTCATGTGGGCCCCGTTGCAGGAAGTTGGTACATCAACTTCCTGGGGTCGTAACTTTTGTATACGATCTTTGTTTTAGGTGCACAATAGACCGTTGGAAAGCTCTATCTAAGGAATACACATTATGTTGTCACACTCTAACTATGTATATAGTGTGACTGTGGTGGACCCAAAAAACCTTATTTAGGGCCTCAAAACAACCCTAAAAGTTTAGGACCCAAAAATCTAGAAAAAAATGCCAAGATGAAAACTGAAACTACCAAGATGAAATATGTATGTGATCCAGTTGAAATAGGTGGTTGGCCACCGATATACCCCTGGAGAAATCCTTTCCCCTTAGGAAGAAATGGTCTCCAATGCATTGAGTTCCCCCATCAAATGAGGAAATTTCTCCAGAATTTGGCCCCGGGTGAGCCACTTGCCTTGGTGCAGGAGTTTCCCTTTACATGATAAAGATGAAAATTATGTTGGCGAGTTCCCTTTACCCATGTGTCCATGATCTGATCAGTGGATTCCTATTTCATTCAATTAGGGTTTATCTCTGTTAGTGTCATTTGTTCTTCTACCTCTGAGGTGTCCAATAAGGGTGGAAAGTATGGTCGAAGGAGATCCACATTAAACACTGGGTGCAATCCAACGAAGGGGGGAATGCTCATCTCAAAAGCATTGTCACCCACAACCTTGGTGATGGTATAAGGTCCATAGTGGAGTGGATGAAGCTTTCGATGGGGTCCCATAAGGAATTCTTTCTACAAGTGTAACCGAACTTTATCTCCCACTTGAAACTTGTGTGGCACCTGGTGTTGATCGTGGCATTGCTTGTACTTGTCATTGGTATTTTGCAAAATATCATGAACCTATTGGCAGATGTGCTAGATTCATTCAAATTACCGAGTGTATTTTTCGACTTTGGTTTTCACATGGGATGATTATGCCTATGTGGATGCAAGGGGTAGTGCAACATCCATGGAACCCAATGGTTGAAATCCCAACTCCACCTGAAAGGGGTTGTGGTTAGTTAAGATATGTATGAATCTGTTTTAAATTTGTTGAACATAGGGAAGACTCTCATCCCATGTGCATGGATGGTTGGAATTGTATATGTGAAAAATATGCATGATCATCCTGTTGACGACCTCGGTTTGGCCATCTATTTGGGGGTGGAAGGTTGTGGATTTGGTGAGCTTTGTATCCAACCGTGACCAAGAGTGCACCCACAATGTGCTAAGGAACTGGATGTCCTGATCGGAGACAATGGTTTGTGGCATCCAAAAATTTACTCACACTCGTTTGAAGAAATTGTTGGTAGTGGCCTATGTTATGATTCTCTTTTTGCAAGCGACCAGAATCGCCATCTTGGAAAATCAATCAACAACCACGAAAACACAGTCATTTCCCTGCTTGGTTGAAGGAAGACTCGACTTGTAGTCCATTGATATGGATTCCTTAGGCCCGTGAGGAGTGAGAAAAGGGGTTTACATGCCTTATTTCTTAATGGATGGTTTGGAAGTGGTCTAGGCCGTGCAATACTTGATATACTTGTTGACATCCTGTCAAAGTTTCGGATAATAGAAATGTTGTTGCAACACTGCCACTGTATTCTCTACGCTGAAGTGTCTTGCCACCTGACTGTATTGAGATTCCCAAATCATCTTCGCGAACTCACTTGATGGAACACAGAGATGGCCCAGATGGCATAACAACCTATCCTGCAAATGAAAATCAGTAACAATTGTGTTTGTGCCCAACATCTGGTAGGTAGTGGAAAATTCAGGATCTCTCTCATAGACTTGGGGCCATCTGGAGGTATCATGTCCGAAAGAGTGTAGAACTATGGTTAGGGTGGAAACTGGAGATCGATTGAGGTAGTCAGTGACACGGTTGGTTCTCCCTATCTTATACTTGATGTTGAGATGAAACTGCTGCAAGTATGTGGATCACTTCTGATGGTGGCCATTCTACAATTTTCCTTGTGTTTGCATGAACTGCAGAGGCTTATGATCAGTGTGGATTATTGTCTCCTTCCCGAGAATGTAATGCCTCCACTAATGGAAGGCTTGTAAAATGGAGTACATTTTTTTGTTGTAAGTGGGGTACTTATAGAAAATATCTGATAGTTTCACACTATGATAGGCCACAGGATGTCCATGTTGAGTGAGAACTATGCCCACAACATATTCTGAAGCATCTGTCTCAATCTCAAATAGTTTTTGCAGGTCGGGTAATGAGAGCACCGGGGCTGAGCACATGCGTTGCTTCAAATCATCGAATGCTTTCTGTTGCAACTAGCCCCACATGAAATTTTCCTTTCCACCACCCCTTATCACTTGGATAAGTTCCCAAGCAATGTGGGAGAATCCCAACAAAACACATGCAAGGCCTAAGAAGCTCTGGAGCTCAGTGAGTGTTGTCAGGGATGACTAGTCATGGATTCCCTGGCTTTTGGCTGGATCAACATGCACCCTATTCTCATCAACAATGTAGCCCAGTTAATGGACCTTGTTCATGTTGAAGGAGAATTTTTCCAAATTTTCATATAGCTTGAGTTGTCGCAAAGTGTGCAGAACCTGTTGAGTGTGTTGTAAGTGTTCTGCCCAATTCTTGTTGAAGATCAGGATGTCATCTAAATACACTACCACAAAATAATTGGTGAAAGGATGGAAGATATCATCCATCATCCTAATGAAATTTGTTGGGGCATTTATCAAGCCAAAGGGCATGACCAACCATTCAAAAATACCTTCTTTGGATTTCAAGTTAGTATTCCATACACCAGTTTGCTCTATTGGAACCTAGTGGTATCTGGACCTCAGATCAATCTTACTGAAGTATTTGTCCCTCTTGACCTAATCGAAGATATCGTCAATTCAGGGAATTGGGTATCGGTTCTAGATTGTGATTTTATTTAGGGACCGATAATCAATGCAGATTCGCCAGAACTTGTCTTTCTTCTACACAAGCACAATTGGGCTTCCACAAGGTGATGAGATTGGGTGGATGTTCCCCTTTTCGAGAAGCTCTTGGATTTGGCACTTGATTTCCTCATTTTTGTGATAGAGAGAAACGATAGACTGGTCCATTCGGTAACGGTGCACTCGAGGTCAAATCGATTAAGTGCTTGACCGGACAGTGCATAGGTACCCCAATGGTTTAGGAGAAGATGTATTTGTATACTTCCATGACCTTATCCACTTGTTTTTTCTGCGTGGAGAGACTCATCGTAGAGGCCATGGATGTGGTTGCAACCTTCCACTCACTTTGAGTGTGAATCACAAAGAAGACAAACTTCCCGGTATGAGAGATGACCTTCCTACATTGCTTGGAAGAGATCAAGGAAATGGCAGTAGATGGGACTACCTCTGGTATTCTATATAATCTCATGTCCAAAGTAATAATAACACTATGAGGCCTAGACTCATATACAACATGAGGTTTCCATAAATAAGGTTGGACAAAAACAACATCACAAACTTCAAAGGGGGAAACATCACACAATACCTCATCTTTGAAGGGCTTGATGCCATAGGCTAGGCGACACTGTTGGATGATAAAGAAATCGCTCCCTTGGCGAAGCCATCCGATGGTGTACAATTGCGGGTGTGGTGATGTTGGCAAAGTTAACCACTTGAAAAAATCTATTGAGATGAGGTTCTTCTGGCTACTTATATTAATGATGAAGTGCAACAGGCTATCCCTCACCCACATCTGTGAATGAAAGAGGTTCTCACCTTCCTTTAGTTCATCAGGTTTGTCGGGATGGACCTTGGTGGTGGTAGAAAAGGTGCCACTAGGTTCTGCATCAATGATTTGTCTCCCTATTTCTAGTTCTTACTCTAAGTCAGAGCCTGCATCTGATTCGGAGGCTCTCACCTCGGCTACCAATGACTTTTTTGAGTGACATTCAATAGTGTTGTGCTAGGGGCTCTTATGGAACTCACACCATTTCCCAGTGTCTTTCTTTGTCTTCCCATTGTGCTTATTTTTTTGTGGTTTGGACTAGTTGTCCCAAGGCTTCCCATCCTTTCTCTACCCTTTTTTCTACAGGTTGGGGCCACCTTTTCCCTGCTTATGCTATGAGGGGTTTGCAGACCAAAACTGTTGCATCTTCTATTTAAGATTCTGCTCAATTTTGACAGCATTTCGATAGGCCATGCCCAAGGACAAAATGTCTAGAAACTCCATTTCTATCTAGATGTATCTATACATACCATCACATTACTTGAGCACTAGATGTCGCTTAGAGTCTATGCTACCCAACTTGGTGCACAAGGTATGGAAGACATTGGTGAACTTAGACATTGCTTGGTCCATTTCCTTCCGCAGTGTGGTCCATCTTGTATATAAGTCATCGTAACTTCCAACAAGGAAATATTGTTCCTTAATAACATCCCTAAAGGAACCCCAAGTGGGTGCAACTACAAATAATGTGGATCCCTATGTTTACTTTTTCTCATAAAAAGTCTCCCACCAATGTTTGACATGGGGGAGGACCTTGAGAAGCTCAAATGTAATCTTTTCTCTAACGGAAATGTTGTGGATAGAAAAATACCCTTCTTGAAGGTTTAACCATTTATCTAAAACATTTGCATCTATTTGACCTTCAAATATAGGAATATCAAAATTGATATGTACCTTGAAGCGGGTGGTGCCTCCGTTTGAAGTAGATGCGTTGCTTGTTGGGATTCGTTGAAGGATTTGTGCAAAGTTGTCCATCATCTCATTCCTTTGTCCCTCGAGGGCTTCCTCGAGCAACATTTTGAAAGGATATCATGTCCCTTCATCTTTATTTTCTCTTGCCATGGAAGGTTTCTTGGGCATGTGAGAGTAGTTGTCCTCAAGAGAAACAAGCTCGAGACCCAACTCTCTATACCCTGACCTCATCAGGGACATGCACTAAAAAACAACAAGGAGTAGACTTCTTTGATACCATTGATCAGGATTTATGAGCATAACGAAATGAAAAATCAGATCTATAATATTAACACAGAGACACAGTGAATAATAACATAGATATAATAAAACTTGACTTCTATTAAATAAGAAATATGTTGAAACTATAAAATGCAGAATGAAACAAGCTTGCTAGAATGGTGGCATCTTATCTCTGAGAAGAGATGTGACGACTACCCTCATTCACAAGAATATGAGTACAATGAGGCTCCAAAAACCCAACCCTAGGAGATGAAGCACCAAAAGTCATGTGGGCCCTGTTGTGGTAAGTTGGTACATCAACTTCATAGGGTTGTAACTTTTGTATACAATCTCTGTTTTAGGCGCACGATATCACATTGGAAAGGTCTATACGAAGAATAAACATTATGTTGTTACACTTTGACTCGGTTTGCAGTGTGACTGTGGTAGGCTCAAAAACATTGTTTATGGCCTCAAAACGGCCCCGGATGTTTGAGACTCGAAAAACTAGAAAAAAAAACTACCAAGATGAAAACCGAAACTGCAGGGATGAAATCTGTATGTGAGCCAGTTGAAATAGGTGGGTGGCCACCAATATCCACCTGGATCATAGAACCATATAAAAAAATGTCCCTCAATAAACAAAAAAATGACAATAAATTAACACCAATATATTATGGCCCCTATAAGGTGTTGCAAAATATTGGAAGTGTGGCTTACAAATTGGATATGCCTCCATCTTCACGTGTACATTGAATATTTTTTGCATGCCTTTGTATCCTATATATACACCAAGGAGACCTAGTCTTAGAATCATCATATCTCATCTTGTACATTGAATATATTGTAAAAGGAGGTTTCCCCCTCAAATTGGATTGTTATTCATTGGTTTTATATCATTCTCAAGGCTTTAGTTCATAACATTTATTCAACATTATAATGTTCCACCTTCTTACATAGTTCAAGATTCTATAAGTGGAGAGATACCATGTCATCCTTCACATTGTTGTAATAAACAATTCATAAAGTGTTATATTTTTCTTGAAATTATAGTATCACCCTTAGACACCTTATAAACAATTGTAATCCAAACCAAATAGATTTTTCTGGAATTATAGTATCATGTGCTAAAATAAAATAGTTATATTAACAAAAAAATAACGATAATTCTGAAACTAAAATATTTGTAAACCTTAATAGTAAGTAGAGTAGTCACATTAGAAATATACAACTGTGTGGGATTTCTCAAATTGATTAGTATGCATTGATCTTATGGAACTATAATTGAGATACCATCTAATCAAATAATTACGAAATTTACATAGTGTGTTTCATCAACTAAAACTACAATGTCAATAACATTGATGGATGATTTGGATAGCCTTGTAAATATGTATTAACTAGATTTTCATAAAAAAAAAAATATTAAGAAACATTATAATTTTGCCTATGTTCCCCGGATGGGGTGACACTTGGAGTACACACATCATCAGATGGGGCGGATACGAGGGAATTTAAAGCCCCTCGCCGCCACCCTCCTCCCCTGTCCAGTCGCGATCTCTAGTTTACATGATTGCCAAGGTCTAGTGCGCTGGGCCTTAATGGAGATTCAGACTCGGCTCCTCGGCATTAGTACGAAACTGGTAATTGCCATTACTCCTGCACTAATGGCTACCAGAGCCATAAACTCCTCCATTCTCCTGGTCTTTTCGTCTTGTGGGGGGTTCTATATCGGGCATTCAGGTGCTGTTCACAGACTCATTCTGCTTGTTTTTCTCCATGACCTAGATCGCACCACTGTTGATTCCATTCGCTCTGTGCTTTGCTTGGCCATGCCTCGCAAGAGAGGTTGGCCCCGACGAGCGCTAGCCTATTACAGATGGTTTGGCAAACAAAAACTCACAAGACCAGCTTCTTTATCTCATCCCAGGCAACAACTTAGACCACCCACCTTCTTCTGGTCATAATTGGTATGAAGAGGTTCAACCAGAGCCTTGTCCTTCAAGCACAAAGGGTCTCAATGGAGGCTTCTCGGTTGAAGAAGAAATTCTGCCCAACTGGGAGGAAATTATGCCTTTCCTATTGTCAACTGCCTTAGAGCAATGACCGACCACTTGCACCACCACCCCTTTCCAGAAGCCAACTGAGACAAGCTGCATTGTAGAAGAGGAAATCTCGCTTCAGGAGGAACACTCAAGACATAATTCGACTACCACTATGGAAGAGGACCATGCCATGGAAGAGGACCCTGCCATAGATTCCGCCGCTACAAATGATTTCGCCATTGCTACCATGGAAGAAGACCCTTGGAACACACGAGGCAGATGATGAAGCTGATGAACAGGCTCACCCAGCTCCCAATGCTTGCAGGCTTATGGAAGACCACCTGGTCTTGATCTTCGATATGCGTAAGGATTTGGTAGAGCAACACCATTGCTAGAGCACCCTCAACAAGCGTTTGGACGTCTTGTATGACTCCCTATCAAGCGAGCCGGAGAAAATTCGATGCCCGACTTGTTGTCAGCCTTTCGTCTTCCGACTTCACCAGAATGAACGCTCCGGTTCACCCCATGTCTAGTGCTCTTACAATTTTTTTCTCTAGTCTAATTGTTAAGTTTTTGCACACCACAGACTATGGTTCTGGATCGATAGTTGGTCAGGTCACTCAGTCCACCACCTGTTCTGGTTTCCACGCTTATTGCAGAACATGTGGCAAGTCCCCATGTTTGTTCATTGACAATTGTTTTTTTTTTAAGGTTTAAGAACAATGAACAATTGTCTTGTCCACACGTTCTGGTTTCCACTGCGGTGACAAAACAGATGACGTAATATAATGTATACTTAAACATGTGTGTTTTTTGTTAAGACAAGACAATGCAATATTTTTATTTACAAAAAATAATTTCACCTATGTAATGGCATTATGACTAAAATACCATTATTTATTTAAATCAAATGCTATTAAACAATATATTTCTTACCAAAATTTTAAGTCCTTGATTAGAAAAATACATGTCATCTTTGATATAATTTATTTAAAAATCATATTATCTCTCATTCATTCATATATATATATATATATATAATTTAATTTAATGAAACATTTAATAAATTATAAATATATTATATTATAATTAACCACTCATTTCGTTGTTATTAAATATATCTAATCTCACACACTAAATTAAATATAATTTTCATATTATATATATATATATATATATATATAT
>SNQJ01S0012851.1:191325-216755 GCA_010110895.2 Picea sitchensis
CATCTTGAGAGGAATTTGAAGATAAACTAACATTACATACCTTATGTTCATGCATGTACTTGGTAAGGGTTTCCTTTGCCTCATGGAGTTGAGTCTCCATCTCATGCAACCTTTCAAAAAGATGGTCTTTCTCCTTCTTCATGTCCATCAACTGCTCTTCAAGGGAAATACTTTCCTTTCTATCTTCACACATCTCTTTCATCACATCTCTCATGGTTATAATTTCCTTCAACATCTCTTTGTCAAAGAACTTAGATAATGAATATGTATGAGAACTACCAATGTTTGAAGCTTCCTCCATCCTTGCAAGATATCAAACTTCAACACAAAAACTTGCACAAATACCAATAGCTAAATCTCAAGCTATCAATGGCAAACACATGAGAAAAACAAACTATGCTCTGATACCACCTGATCTGAAAATAAAAGGCTGACTTGTTATGCTATGCAAGCACCCTCTACTTCATTAAAATAAACTTTACAATACCTTGCTTCATGTGTTAAAATATGCAAGATAAATTATGTGTTAAGTTCATGCTTCTTTTAAATGGTTATGTGTGAGGTCTTTGCAAGATTAAATATGTTGTCTTCATAAATACAACAAAAAAAATAACTTGCAGCAAATAATAACCAACAAACACTCACAACAAGAACAACATGATAAACGAGTTCACCCCTCTCCGGGCTACATCTCCTTGAGCCTCCATCAATGGACTTGGCTCTCTGGGATTAATTTGTCAAAGATTCTTTTACAAGATGCTGCTCAACTCCAATGGAAATTATGATTGTACCATTGGGATCAGAATACATAAAAACTCCAAAAATGACTAATAAAACTCTAAAAACGGATTATGGCTCATCCGGGCATGACCTCTTCTACATGTGGCCATAAGCTTCACTGAGATTCTCTTTGGAAATAACACCTGTAAAAGTCCTCAAATGGATCTGAAACCTATCCCAAAGTGTTCAGATCATATTAATTAGTCAAAAATGATTATTCAATCACAGAAAACAAACATGTGCTCATCTGAGCAAGACCTCAAACAATGAGGGATTCAAGCTCCCTGGAGCTTCCTGAAAATTCAATGGTTAAAAACCTACAAAAGAAGTCTTCAAATGGCTTTGAAAATAGTGTCAATGGATTCAGAACGTCCAAAAACCCCTAGGTGGGATTTTACGACACCTCATTCGACCAAAAAATGAAGAAGATAGGCCTCCTGCCATTCTCTTCCTTCAAGCTTGTTGTCTCTGGTTCGTCAAAACGCACCTCTGGGTGTTCTACCAAGAACATGCTCCAAAACGCGTGCTTAAACCCAGCACCGGGTGCAACCGCATAACGGTGCAAACTGTAGGACGGTTATGGGCGCGCCAACCCCTAACCGCCAAAACCATGGGCGTATGGGTCCATGTGACTGCAGCCCCGCACAAAAGAGCCCGGTTCCAAGAGAAAATATATGTGTGACAAGTGGCGGGCGTGTGGTTGGCGATAACCATTTTTAAAAACAAATCCAAAAATGCGCACGCACAAGTTGTGGCAAAAGGGTCATATGAACGGTCATATGAAACCGGGGCTAACCGTTCAAACCTACTCCCGTGCATTTGATTTGGGCGCATGGTCATATAAATATATATATAAACCATAGGCTAAACTTAATTTAAAAATATGCGCGCCAAACTCCGTTTACACAATGGTCATATGGTAATAATACACCCGCGGGTCGGGGCTAAGCCCCGGCCCGACCCCCCGCCATATTAAACAATAATGCGATTCAAATAAATATCAAACCATATATATAATAAGTCACATAGTGTGGTGCATTTGAAGTGCAGACTTTGTAAAGACTTGACCGGTGGGGAGGTCCGGGGTTTGATCCCCACGAACTCCATATTACTTTGAGCCAATAACCAATTCAACGGTGCCACATGGCAGCCCATGACTGGGCCACGTGGCACCACACCATTTGTTCAATAAATGCCACATGTCGCATTGCGATTCGACCACATCTGTCAATAGATGATTGCCACATCACCAACTACCATGTCAGCATACATCATGCCACGTCATCTGTACGGCCTCTGCCATGTCATCCTATACGGACTGTACAGTCAACGTCCATTTTTTACCTGTTTGACGATTCAAACAGATCGCAATATCTCTCGCTCTTGATGTGCGTTTGAACCCAAACAAGTTGTGTTGGGTTTGTTACGACGAGGACTACGCTCTCATTCATTTTGAGGCAATTTCGAGAAATTTGATTTTTGAGCTAAATTTTGACCCCTGGTCCAGATTTTGATCAGTATTTATGAGCGGAACGGAATGAAAACACATATCTATAATACTAACAAAGAGACGCATTTAATAATAGCATAGATACTATAAAACTTGACTTCTATTAAATAAGAAATATGATGAAACTATAAAATGCAGACTAAAAGAAGCTTGCTAGAATGGTGGCATCTTATCTCTGAGAAGAGATGTGACGGCTACATTCATTCATAAGAACATGAGTACAATGAGGCTCCAAAGGCATTTTTACATCAAATAGGAATGACAAAACCCTAGACATCCAAAAACCTAACCCTAGGAGTTGAAGTGTTAAAAGTCATGTGGGCCATGTTGGGATAAGTTGGTACATCAACTTCCCAGGATTGTAACTTTTGCATATGATATTCATTTTAGGTGCATGATAGCCTCTTGGAAATTTCTATCCGAGGAATACACATTACGCCGTCACACTCTAACTTAGTCTACAATGTTACTATGGCAGGCCCAAAAAACGTTGTTTGGGGCCTAAAAATGACCTCGGAAGTTTAGGACCTGGAAATCTAGAAAACAACTGCCAAGATGAAAACTGAAACTGCCAAGATGAAATATGTATGTGAACCAGTTGGGATAGGTGGGTGGCCACCAATATCCACCTATATAAATCCTCCCCCATTAGGAAGAAATGGTCTCCATTGTGTTGAGTTCCCCCATCAGATGACAAAATTTCTGTTGAATTTGGCCCTGGGTGAGCCACTTTCCTTGGTGCAAGAGTTTCTCTACTTTGAAAACACAATAAATATGAAACTTAGGTTTCCAAGTGACCTTGACTCATGTTTCCATGATTTGATCAATGGATTTGTGTTCCATGCAGTCAGGTTCGAGCTCTGTTGATGTGATTTTTTCTCCTACCTCTGAGGTGTCCAATAAGGGTGGAAATTATGGCCGAAGGAGGTCCACATTAAACACTGGGTGCAAGCCAAGGAAGGGGGGAATGTTGAGCTCAAAATCATTATGACCCATAACCTTGGTCATGGTATAAGGTCCACATAGGAGTGGACGAAGCTTCTGATGGGGTCCTATAAAGGATTATTTATGCAAGTGAAACCAAACATTATCCCCCATCTAAAACTTGTGTGACACCTGGTGTTGATCATGGCACTTCTTGTACTTGGAATTAGACTTCTGCAAAATATCCTGAACCTGTTGGCGGATGTGTTGGATTCATTGAATGAACCGGGTGTCATTTTCATCTTCGGTTTGCACATGGGATGATTCTGCCTCAGTGGATGGAAGGGGTAGTGAAACATCTATGGGACCCAATGGTTGAAATCCCAACCCCACCTAAAAGGTGTTGTGGTTGGTTGAGATATGTATGGCTCTGTTGTAACTGTGTTTAACATAGGGAAGACTCTCATCCCATGTGCCAAAATGATTGGAATTGTACATGTGAAAATATGCATGATCATATTGTTGACAACCTCGATTTGGCCATCTATTTGGGGGTGGAAGGATGTGGATTTTGTGAGCTTGGTTTCTAGCTATGACCAGAGGCTCGACCAAAATGTGTTGAGGAACCAGTTGTCCTGATCGGAGATGATGGTTTGTGATATCCAAAAATGTACCCACACTCGTTCGAAGAAGAGCTTGCAAGTGGCCTCTATTGTGATGCTCTTCTTACAACCAACCATAATCTCCATCTTGGAAAATCAATCAACAACCACGAAAACAAAATCATTTCCAAGCTTGATTGAAGGAAGGCCCGACATGCAGTCCATCGAGATGGATTCCCAAGGGTTGTTAGGTGTAGGGATAGGGGTGTACATTCCTTGTTTGTTAATGGTTGGTTAATGGAATAGGTTGTGCAGGACCTGATATACTTGATGACACCATGTCGGAGTTTCGACCAATAGAAATGTTGTTGCAACACCGCCACTATCTTCTCTATGCCGAAGTGTCTTGCGACCCAACTATAATGAGCTTCCCAAATCAGCTTCATAGACTCTTTTGATGGAAAGAAGAGATGGACTAGATGGCACAAAAAACCATCCTGCAAATGAAAATTAGTAACAACTGTGTGTGTTTCCAGCATCTGGTAGGTAGTGGAGAAGTCGAGATATCTCTCGTAGAGTTGAGGCCATCAAGAGGTCTCATGTCTGTAAGAGTGTAGCACCATGGTTAGTGGAACAATTGGAGGTCGAATGAGGTAGTAAACGACGTGGTAGGTGCTTCATGTATTATACTTGATGTTGAGATGGAACTATTGCAAGTATGTGGACCACTTCTGATGGAATTTATTCTACAATTTTCCATATGTCTGTGTGAACTGCAGAGGCTTATCATTAGTGTGGATGACTATCTCCTTCCCAAGAATGTAATTCCTCCACTGGCGATAGGATTGTACAATGGAGTACATTTCTTTGTCATAAGTGGGGTACTTACGAACATTATCTGTTAGTGTCTCACAATTACAGGCCATGAGATGTCCATGCTGAGTGAGAATTGCACCCACAACATAGTCTGAAGCATCTGTCTCAATATCAAATGATTGATGTAGGTTGGGTAATGAGAGCGTCGGGGATGATCACAAGCAATACTTCAAATCATCAAATGATTTCTATTGCAACGGGCTCCACATGAATTTTTCATTGCCACCGCCCCTGGTCACTTGGCTAAGGGCCCATGCAATGTGGGAGAATCCAAACACAAATATGCAATAGAAATTGGAAAAGCCTAAGAAGCTCTGGAGCTCAATGAGTGTGGTCGGGGATGGATAGTCATGGATGGCTTGGATTTTGGATGGATCGACGTGCACCTCATGCTCACCATCAATGTAGCCTAGGTACTGGACCCTATTGATGTCGAAGGAGCATTTTTCCAAATTTGAATATAGCTTGTGTTGCCACAGAGTGTGTAGAACCTGCTAAATGTGTTGCAAGTGTTTCACCCAATTCTTGATGAATAAGAGGATGTCATCCAAATACACTACCACAAAAGAATTGGTAAAATGCCACAAGATATAGTCCATCATCCTCATTAAAGTTTCTCGTACATTTTTCAAGAAAAATGGCATGATCAACCATTCAAAAATACCTTCTTTGGATTTGAAGGCAGTATTCCATACATTAGTCTGCTCTATTGGAACCTGGTGGCATTCGAACTTTAGATTGATCTTATTGAAGTATTTGGTCCCCTTGATCTAGTCAAGGAGATCGTCAATTCGGGGAATTGGGTACCAATTGATAACTGTGATTTTATTTTGGGCTCGATAATCAATGTAGACTCGCCAGGACCCGTCTTTCTTCTGCACAAGCACGATTGGGCTTCCACAAGGTGATGAGATTGGGAGAATGTGCCCCTTTTTTAGCAAATCTTGGATCTGGTGCTTGATTTTCTCATTTTCTGATAGAGAACGATGATAGACTTGACCATTCAGTAGTGGTGCATTGGGGCTCATATCGATTGAGTTCTTGACCTGACAGTGTGGAGGTACCCGAGTGGGTGAGGAGAAGATGTATTTGTAATATTCCATGACCTTATCCACTTTCTTATGCTGCATGGAGAGACCTGTCACAGAGGCCATGGATGTGGCTGCAACCTTTCACTCACTTTGAGCATGAATCACAAAGAAGACAAACTTCTCAGTCTGAGAGATGACCTTCTTGCATTGCTTGGAAGAGATCAAGGAAATGGCGGTAGATGGGACTATCTCTGGTATCTTGTATAATCTCTTGTCCAAATTAATAATAACACCATGAGGCCTAGACTCATTTACAATATGAATTTTCCATAAATAATGTTGGCCCAAAACAATATCACAAAGTTCAAGGGGGGAGAAATAACATAATACATCATCTTTGAAGGGCTTGATGCCATAGGCCAGGCGACACTGTTGGCTGATGCAAAGATCACTCCATTGGCGGAGCCATCCGATGGTGTACGGTTGTGGGTTTGGTGATGTCGGTAGAGCCAACCGCTTGACAACCTCTGATAAGATGAGTTTCTTTTAGATACTACTATCAACGATGAAGTGCAACAGAGTACCCTTCACCCACATCTGTGAATGAAAGAGGCGCTCACCTTCCTCGTTCATCAGGTTCGTAGGGATGGACCTTGGTGGTGGTAGCAACCGTGGAACTATGTTATGCATAAATGATCCTTCTCCCTTTTTATGGTTCTGACTCTAAGTCGAAGCCTACATCTAATTCATAGGCTTTCACCTTGGCCACCAATGACTTCCTTGAGCGACATTCAATGGTGTTATGTCAAAGGATATTATGGAACTCACACCATTTCCCAATGTCTTTATTTTTCTTCCCATTGCCCTTCTTTTTTTTCCGGTTTGGACTAGTTGTATTGAGGCTGCCCATCCTTGCTCTGCCCTTTGTTCTACAGGTTAGGGCCACCTTTTCCATACTTTTCCTGTGAGGGATTTGCAGACTGAAATTGTTGTGTCTTTTGTTTAAGCTTCTGCTCGATTTTGACAACATATTGATAGGCCGCGCCCAAGGACGAAATGTCCAAAAACTCCATTTATGTATGGATTTATCTATGTAGATCATCATAGTACTTGAGCATCAGATGTCGTTCAAAGTATTTGATACCCAACTTGGTGTGCAAGGTATGGAAGACATTGGTGAACTCAGGCACTGTTTGGTCCCTTTCCTGTCGTAGTGTGGTCCATCTTGTATATAAGTCGTCATAACTTCCAACAAGGTAGAAATGTTCCTTAATAACATCCCCAAAGGAACCCCAAGTGGGTGCAACTACAAATAATGTAGATCCCTCTGTTTCATTTTTCTCATAGAAAGTCTCCCACTAATCTTTGACATGAGGGATGACCTTGAGGAGCGCAAATGCATTCTTTTCTCTATCGAAAAAGTTGTGGATAGAAAAATACCCTTCTAGAAGGTTTAACCATTTATCTACAACATCCACATCTATTTGAACTTCAAATATAGGAATATCAAAATTGATATGTACCTTGAAGGGGGTGGCACCTCTATTTGAGGTAGATGCATCGCTTGTCGACAACTTTTGAAGGAATTGTGCAAAGATGTCCATCATCCCGTTCCTATGTCACTCAAGGGATTCCTCGAGAAACATTTTAAAATGATCTCATATCATGTCGTCTTTATTTTCTCTCACCATGGAAGGTTTCTTGGGCGTGCGAGAGAGGTTTTCCTCAAGAGAAACAAGCTCGAGACCCAACTCTCTATACCCTAACCTCGTCATGGACATGCACTAAAAAATGATAAGGAGAACACCACTTTGATACCACTGATCCAGATTTATGAGCGGAATGAAATGAAAACACAGTTACATAATATTAACAAAAAGACACAGTTAATAATAATAGAGATACAATAAAACTTGGCTTATATTAAATAAGAAATATGTTGAAACTATAAAATGAAAACTAAAACAAACTTGCTAGAATGGTGGAAGCTTATCTCCGAGAAGAGATGTGACATATATGCTCATTCAAAATAAGATGAGTACAATGAGGCTTCAAAGGATTTTTTACATCAAATATGAATGCCAAAACCGTAGACATATAAAAACCCAACCCTGGGAGATGAAGCGCCAAAAGTCATGTGGGCCCCGTTGCAGTAAGTTGGTACATCAACTTCCCGGGGTTGTAACTTTTGTATACGATATTTGTTTTAGGTGCACGATAGAATGTTGGAAAGGTCTATATGAGGAATACACATTATGTTGTCACACTCTAACTATGTATATAGTTTGACTGTGGTGGGCCCAAAAAACCTTATTTAGGGCCTCAAAAGGACCCTGAAAGTTTAGGACCAAAAATCTAGAAAAAACTACCAAGATGAAAACTGAAACTGCCAAGATGAAATATGTATGTGATCCAGTTGAAATAGGTGGTTGGCCACCGATATAACCCTGGAGAAATCCTTCCCCCTTAGGAAGAAATGGTCTCCAATGCATTGAGTTCCCCCATCAAATGAGGAAATTTCTGCAGAATTTGGCCCTGAGTGAGCCACTTGCCTTGGTGCAGGAGTTTCCCTTTACATGATAAAGATGAAAATTATGTTGGTGAGTGCCCTTTACCCATGTGTCCATGATTTGATCAGTGGATTCCTATTCCATCCAATTAGGTTTTATCTCTGTCAGTGTCAATTGTTCTTCTACCTCTGAGGTGTCCAATAAAGGTGGAAAGTATGGTCGAAGGAGGTCCACATTAAACACTGGGTGCAAGCCAACGAAGGGGGGAATGTTCATGTCAAAAGAATTGTCACCCACAACCTTGGTGATGGTATAAGTTCCATAGTGGTGTGGACAAAGATTTTGATGGGGTCCCGTAAGGCATTCTTTCTATAAGTGTAACCGAACTTTATCTCCCACTTGAAACTTGTGTGGCACTTGGTGTTGATCGTGGAGTTGCTTGTACTTGTCATTAGACTTTTGAAAAATATAATGAACCTATTGGAAGATGTGCTAGATTCATTCAAACAACCGAGTGTATTTTTCGACTTCGGTTTTCACATGGGATGATTATACCTATGTGGATGCAAGGGGTAGTGCAACATCCATGGGACCCAATGGTTGAAATCCCAACCCCACCTGAAAGGGGTTGTGGTTAGTTGAGATATGTATGAATCTGTTTTAAATTTGTTGAACATAGGGAAGACTCTCATCCCATGTGCACGGATGGTTGGAATTGTACATGTGCAAAATATGCACGATCATCCTGTTGATGACCTCGGTTTGGCCATCTATTTGGGGGTGGAAGGCTGTGGATTTGGTGAGCTTTGTGTCCAACCATGACCAAGAGTGTGCCCACAATGTGCTGAGGAACTGGATGTCCTGATCGGAGATGATGGTTTGTGGCATCCCAAAATTTACTCACACTCATTTGAAGAAGATGTTGGTAGTGGCCTATGCTGTGATGCTCTTTTTGCAAGCAACCATAATCGCCATCTTGGAAAATCGATCAACAACCACGAAAACACAATCATTTCCCTGCTTGGTTGAAGGAAGGCTCGACTTGTAGTCCATTAAGATGGATTCCTTAGGCCTGTGAGGAGTAAGCATAGGGGTTTACATGCCTTCTTTCTTAATGGATGGTTTGGCAGTGGTCTAGGCCATGCAGGACTTGATATACTTGTTGACATCCTGTCAAAGTTTCGGATAATAGAAATGTTGTTGCAACATTGCCACTGTATTCTCTATACCGAAGTGTCCTGCCACCTGACTGTATTGAGCTTTCGAAATCATCTTCACGCACTCACTTGATGGAACAAAGAGATGGCCCAGATGGCATAACAACCTATCCTACAGATGAAAATCAGTAACAGTTGTGTTTGTGCCCAACATCTGGTAGGTAGTGGAAAATTCAGGATCTCTCTCATAGACTTGGGGCCATCTGGAGGTATCATGTCTAAAAGAGTGTATCACTATGGTTAGGGCAGAAAATGGAGATCGACTGAGGAAGTCAACGACACGGTTGGTTCTCCCTATATTATACTTGATGTTGAGATGAAACTGTTGCAAGTATGTGGACCACTTCTGATGGCGGTCATTCTACAATTTTCCTTGTGTTTGCATGAACTGCAGAGGCTTATGATCAGTGTGGATTATTGTCTCCTTCCTGAGAATGTAATGCCTCTACTAATTGAAGGCTTGTAAAATGGAGTACATTTCTTTGTCATAAGTGGGGTACTTATAGAAAATATCTGATAGTTTCACACTATGATAGGCCACAGGATGTCCATGCTGAGTGAGAACTGTTCCCACAACATATTCTAAAGCATATGTCTCAATCTCAAACAGTTGTTGCAGGTTGGGTAATGAGAGCATCGGGGCTAAGCACAAGCATTGCTTCAAATCATCGAATTCTTTCTGTTGCAACTAGCCCCACATGAAATTTTCCTTTCCACCACCCCTTATCACTTGGATAAGGGCCCATGCAATGTGGGAGAATCCTAACAAAAACATGTGATATAAATTGGCAAGGCCTAAGAAGCTCTGGAGCTCAGTGAGTGTTGTCAGGGTTGACTAGTCACGAATGCCCTAGCTTTTGGCTGGATCAACATGCACCCTATGCTCATAAACAATGTAGCCTAGGTAATGGACCTTGTTCATGTTGAAGGAGAATTTTTCCAAATTTTCATACAGCTTGAGTTGTCGCAGAGTGTGCAAAACCTATTGACTGTGTTGTAACTGTTCTACCCAATTCTTGTTGAAGATCAACATGTCATCCAAATACACTACCACAAAATAATTGGTGAAAGGATGGAAGATATCGTCCATCATCCTAATGAAATTTGTTGGGGCATTTATCAAGCCAAAGGGCATGAACAACCATTCAAAAATACCTTCTTTGGATTTCAAGGTAGTATTCCATACACCAGTTTGCTCTATTGGAACCTAGTGGTATCCAGACTTTAGATCAATCTTACTGAAGTATTTTCCCCCCTTGACCTAATCAAGGAGATTGTCAATTCAGGGAATTGGGTACCGGTTCTAGACTGTGATTTTATTTAGGGACCGATAATCAATGCAGATTCACCAGAACTCGTCTTTCTTTTGCACAAGCATGATTGGGCTTCCACAAGGTGATGAGCTTGGGTGGATGTTCCCCTTTTCAAGAAGCTCTTGGATTTGGCACTTGATTTCCTCATTTTTCTGATAGAGAGAAACGATAGACTGGTCCATTTGGTAACGGTGCACTCGGGGTCAGATCAATTGAGTGCTTGACCTGACAGTGCATAGGTACCCCAATGGTTTAGGAGAAGATGTATTTGTATACTTCCATGACCTTATCCACTTGCTTCTACTGTGTGGAGAGACCCATCGTAGAGGCCATGGATGTGGCTGCAACCTTCCACTCACTTTGAGTATGAATCACAAAGAAGACAAACTTCCTGGTGTGAGAGATGACCTTCCCGCATTGCTTGGAAGAGATCAAGGAAATGGCGGTAGATGGGACTACCTATGGTATCCTATATAATCTCATGTCCAAAGTAATAATAACACTACGAGACCTAGAATCATATACAACATGAGGTTTCCATAAATAAGGTTGGCCGAAAACAACATCACAAACTTCAAAGGGGGAAACATCACACAATACCTCATCTTTGAAGGGCTTGATGTCGTAGGCCAGGCGACATTGTTGGATGATAAAGAGATTGCTTCCTTGGCGAAGCCATTTGATGGTGTACGGTTGCAGGTGTGGTGATGTTGGCAAAGCTAACTGCTTGACAAAATATATTGAGATGAGGTTCTTCTGGCTACTTCTATCAACGATGAAGTGCAACAGGCTACCCCTCACCCACATCTATGAATGAAAGAGGTGCTCACCTTCCTCTAGTTCATCAGGTTTGTCGGGATGGACCTTGGTGGTGGTAGAAAAGGTGTCACTGGGTTCTGCATCAATGATCTGTCTCCCTATTTCTAGTTCTTACTATGAGTTAGAGCCTGCATCTGATTTAGAGGCTCTCACCTCGGCTACTAATGACTACTTTGAGAGACATTCAACAGTGTTGTGCTAGGGGCTCTTATGGAACTCGCACCATTTCCCAGTGTCTTTCTTTGTCTTCCCATTGTGCTTATTTGTTTGCGGTTTGGACTAGTTGTCCCAAGGCTTCCCATCCTTTCTCTACCCTTTTTTCTATGGGTTAGGGCCACCTTTTCCCTTCTTATGCTATGAGGGGTTTGCAGACCAAAACTATTGCATCTTCTATTTAAGATTCTGCTCAATTTTGACAACATTTTGATAGGCCATGCCCAAGGACGAAATGTCCAGAAACTCCATTTCTATATAGATGTATCTATGCATACCATCACATTACTTGAGAACCAGATGCCACTTAGAGTCTATGCTACCCAACTTGGTGCACAAGGTATGGAAGACATTGGTGAACTTAGACATTCTATGGTCCCTTTCCTTCCGAAGTGTGGTCCATCTTGTATATAAGTTGTCGTAACTTCCAACAAGGAAATATTGTTCCTTAATAACATCCCTAAAGGAACCCCAAGTGGGTGCAACTACAAATAATGTGGATCCCTATGTTTACTTTTTCTCATAAAAAGTCTCCCACCAATCTTTGACATGGGGGACGACCTTGAGGAGCTCAAATGTAATCTTTTCTCTATAGGAAATGTTGTGGATAGAAAAATACCCTTCTTGAAGGTTTAACAATTTATCTAAAACATTTGCATCTATTTGACCTTCAAATATAGGAATATCAAAATTGATATGTACCTTGAAGCGGGTGGCGCCTCCATTTGAAGTAGATGTGTCGCTTGTTGGGAGTCGTTGAAGGATTTGTGCAAAGTTGTCCATCATCTCATTCATTTGTCCCTCGAGGGCTTCCTCGAGCAACAATTTGAAAGGATATCATGTCCCTTCATCTTTATTTTCTCCTGCCATGGAAGGTTTCTTGGGCATGCGAGAGTAGTTGTCCTCAAGAGAAACAAGCTTGAGACCCAACTCTCTATACCTTGACCTCATCAGGGACATAAACTTAAAAACGACAAGGATCAGACTTCTTTGATATCATTGATCAGGATTTATGAGCATAACAAAATGAAAAATCAGATCTATAATATTAACATAGAGACACAGTGAATAATAACATAGATACAATAAAACTTGACTTCTATTAAATAAGAAATATGTTGAATCTATAAAATGCAGAATGAAACAAGCTTGCTAGAATGGTGGCATCTTATCTCTGAGAAGAGATGTGATGACTACCCTCATTCACAAGAATATGAGTACAATGAGGCTCCAAAAACCCAACCCTAGGAGATGAAGCACCAAAAGTCATGTGGGCCCTGTTGTGGTAAGTTGGTACATCAACTTCATAGGGTCGTAACTTTTGTATACAATCTCCGTTTTAGGTGCACGATATCCCATTAGAAAGGTCTATCCGAGGAATACGCATTATTCTATTACACTTTGACTCGGTTTGTAGTGTGACAGTGGTAGGCTCCAAAACATTGTTTATGGCCTCAAAACGACCCCGGATGTTTAAGACTCAAAAAACTAGAAAAAAAAACTACCAAGATGAAAACCGAAACTGCCAAAATGAAATCTGTATGTGAGCCAGTTGAAATAGGTGGGTGGCCACCAATATCCACCTGGATCATAGAACCATATAAGCAAATGTCCCTCAACAAACAAAAAAATGACAATAAATTAACACCCATATATTATGGCCCCTATAAGGTGTTGCAAAATATTGGAAGTGTGGCTTACAAATTGGATATGCCTCCATCTTCACGTGTGCATTGAATACCTTTTACATGCCTTTGTATCTTATATATACACCAAGGAGACCTAGTCTTAGAATCATCATATCTCATCTTGTACATTGAATATATTGTAAAAGGAGGTTTCCCCCTCAAATTGGATTGTTATTCATTGATTTTATATCATTCTCAAGGCTTTAGTTCATAACATTTATTCAACATTTTAATGTTCCACCTTCTTACATAGTTCAAGATTCTATAAGTGGAGAGATACCATGCCATCCTTCACATTGTTGTAATAAACAATTCATAAAGTGTTATATTTTTCTTAAAATTATAGTATCACCTCGTAGACACCTTATAAACAATTGTAATCCAAACCAAATAGAATTTTCTGAAATTATAGTATCATGTGCTAAAATAAAATAGTTATATTAACAAAAAAATAACGATAATTCTGAAACTAAAATATTTTTAAACCTTAATAGTAAGTAGAGTAGTCACATTGGCAATATACAATTATGTGGGATTTCTCAAATCGATTAGTATGCATTGATCTTATGGAACTATAATTGAGATACCATCTAATAAAATAATTAGGAAATTTACATAGTGTGTTTCATCAACTAAAAGTACAACGTCAATAACATTGATGGCTTATTTGGATAGCCTTGTAAATATGTGTTAACTAGATTTTCATAAAAAATAAAATATTAAGAAACATTATAATTTTTCCTATGTTCCCTGGATGGGGTGACACTTAGAGTACACACGTCATTGGATGGGGTGGATACGAGGGAAGTTAAATCCCCTTGCCGCCACCCTCCTCCCCTATCCAGTCGCGATGTCTAGTTTTCATGATTTCCAAGGTCTAGTGCGCTGGGTCTTAATGGAGATTCAGACTCGGCTCCTCGACATTAGTATGAAACTGATAATTGCCATTACTCCTGCACTAATGGATACCAAAGCCATAAACTCCTCCATCCTCCTGGTCTTTTCGTCTTGTGGGGGGTTTTATATCGAGCATTCAGGTGTTGTTCATAGACTCATTTTGCTTGTTTTTCTCCATGCCCTAGATCGCACCACTGTTGATTCCATTCGCATTGTGCTCTGCTTGGCTATGCCTCGTGAAAGGTTAGCCTCGACGAGGGCCAACTTATTACAGATGGTTTGGCAGATAAAAATGCATGGGACCAACTTCTTTAGCTCTCATCCTAGGCGACAACTCAGACCACCCACCTTCTTCTGGTCATAATTGGTATGAAGAGGTTCAACTAGAGCCTCGTGCTTCAAGTACAAAGGGTCTCAATGGAGGCTTCTCGGTGGAAGAAGAAATTCCTCCCAACTGGGAGGAAATTATGCCTTTCCTATCGTCAACTGCCTTGGAGCAATGACCGACCACTTGCACCACCACCCCTTTCCAGAATCCAACTAAGGCAAGCTGCATTGTGGAAGAGGAAATCTCGCTTCAGGAGGAACACTCAAGACATAATTCGACTACCACTATGGAAGAGGACCCTGCCACAGATTCCGCCGCTACAAATGATTTCGCCGTTGCTACCATGGAAGAAGACCCTGGAACACATGAGGCAGATGATGAAGCTGATGAACAGGCTCACCCGACTCCCAATGCTTGCAGGCTTACGGAAGACCACTTGGTCTTGATCTTCGATATGTGCAAGGATTTGGTAGAGCAACACCATTGCTAGAGCACCCTCAACAAGCGTTTGGACGTCCTGTATGACTCCCTATCAAGCGAGCCGGAGAAAAGTCTATGCCCAACTTGCTGTCAGCCTTTCGTCTTCCAACTTCGCCAGAATGAATGCTCTGGTTCGCCCCATATCTAGTGCTCTTACAGTTTTTTCTCTGGTCTAATTGTTAAGTTTTTGCACACCACAGACTATGGTTCTGGATCGATAGTTGGTCGGGTCACTCAGTCCACCGCCTGTTTTGGTTTCCACGCTTGTTGCAGAACATGTGGCAAGTCCCCATGTTTGTTCATTGACAATTGTCTTTTTTTTAAGGTTTAAGAACAATGAACAATTGTCTTGTCGATGCGTTCTGATTTCCACTGCGGTGACAAAACAAATAACGTGATATAGTATATACTAAAACATGTGTGTTTTTTGTTAAGACAAGGTAATGAAATATTTATATTTACAAAAAATAATTTCACATTATGACTAAGATACCATTATTTATTTAAATCAAATGCTATTAAACAATATAATACCCATTTCTTACCAAAATTTTAAGTCCTTGATTAGAAAAATACATGTCATCTTTGATATAATTTATTTAAAAATCATATTATCTCTCATTTATATATATATATATTATTTAATGAAACATTTAATAAATTATAAATATATTATATTGTAATTAACCACTCATTTCGTTGTTATTAAATATATCTAATCTCACACACTAAATTAAATATAATTTTCATATTATATATATATATATATATATATATATATATATATATCACATTTATTGTGTATTTAATAAAACATTAAATAAATTATAAATATATTATATTATAATTAACGACTCATTTTGATGTTATTAAATATATCTAATAACACACACTAAATTAAATATAATTTTCATTAATATTGAATAAGGGTATTATTGATACAATGTCTTAATAATTCTTGTCCTTGGAATGGTGAGCGAATGTGAGGTGGCCATTGAACGGTCAGATTGGAATTTCAATTCCAAACGGAATTTATTAGAGACATAACAAACGGGGTATCAAAAGAGCCTTGCGAAATGGCCCCACATCTTTCCTTGCGTCAAGAATGACGAGGGAAAGTAGACGTGTGGAGTATTTCCCAACCTTCGTGAAGTTAGATCGTACGGAAAAGCCCTCCCACTTGTCTTATCATGGACCGCCATATTCACTAAAAGAACAAGAAAAGGCAAGTAAAGCATAGTATATGGAATATTCTTTTTAGTTTTGGGTATTGCTAGGGTTAAATTGGACACTACGTGGAACCACTCTCTTCATTACCCTTTATTTCTTCACATCTCAAGCATCTCTTTTTGGGATATCAAGCATCTTCATGGGCCATTTCCTTTGTGATCATGTCATTGTAGAGGACATTTGGCATATAGACGGGTCACTCAATGTTTGCTTTGTTTAATTTGTCTTTGTTAAAAGTTAAATCAATTCTTTACAAGCACTGAAGGATGTTCGGATCTTGATGGAGATATATATGGGATTTTGATGGAGATATATATAGGATTGAATGTATATGTAATGGAATAAATGTATATGTAATAGGGGATCCACATGTATAATAAGTGAGAATATAGAGAGAACTAAGTTGTAGAAAATTAAGTGGATTGTAGAAGGAGGACGAGCAATATGGAGGCGTTGTTTTTCAAATTTTCAGAGGGTGGGAGACGAACCAGAGTTGCCATGAATGAAGAACAATCAGGGTTACTCTTTTTCATAGCCTATAACAGTGTAAATATGTTTCGGTCTTATGTTCCGATCCTTTACGTGATGTTTAGAGGTTGTTAGACTCCGTTTTTAGTTTTTTCCCATTTTGGAAACTGAACCGGACTTTGGTTTTTACTTGCACCTTGTAACTATACCTAAAGTTTGTTTTTAGCGACTTAAATCCATTGTTTCATCTGTCAGAGCACATCATATTTGTTTTTTTATCACGAAGGTGGGGTCATTTCCTACATTAAACTTATCGTTTTTCCCAAGGGGCTTCACTTAGTGGATTCCAGATGGCCTCTTCCAGGCTAGACTCTATTAATGCGGAGGTACAGGCTTTGCTGAGTGAGCTTGCAGATGAGATTTGGCAGTTAGATGCAGTTAATACCAAACTTATTACTCCAAAACTCACTTCGAACCCTACGTATTTTCCTTCCGGAGCTCCTGGTATCCCTTTGGTTACACAGGCACCCTGTTCCTCATACTCTGCACATACCTCGTCCTTTGATACCTTTTTACTAGCACAATCTGCTGATGATGCAGGGGACATTCCGCTGGTCCATAGATGTTCTAAAATTGTAAATGGTAGCGCTGGCTTAGCACAGAACCAGGCGAACTCCACGTCGATTGCTGTTGGTGATAGGGCATATTAGAAATAGTAGAAAGCCTAGAAAGAGGTTAAGAGGATGGTTCTCGGAGCTGACATAGGTTTAGAAGATCCCTGTAGGCTCACTTTATGTGGACTTGTAGGCAGATTTGCATATCAGAGTATGATTATTGAAAAACTTACTGTCTGGTTAGAGAAAATTTGGGTTCCGATCATTGGTTACGTCCCAGACATGTACAATTTATCTAAAGGTTGGATATGCTTTCTATGTAGAAGCCCGAAAGACACAACATTATTGTTGAACTCTTACTAGGTGGATGGAACAAATAGCTTAATGCTAAAGAGATGGAGATTAGCATTCAACCCGGACACTTATTTTTTCCCTTTTAGACACATTTGGGCTTACTTCCAGGGTTACCCTGGTTTTTATGGAATGTTGGAGCCTTAAAGGCTATCAATAATTCTCTTGGTAAGTTTATCATGACAGACGAAATAACTCTTTCGGGGTCTGCGAGAAAGGTTGGAAAGGTGATGGTAGAAATTGATATCTAGTAAGGACTTCCTGCTACTTTAGAAATAGAGTGGCGAGGAAATATTATACTGCAGAAGCTTGATTACTTAGGGATTCCTTTTCGTTGTAGTTTCTGCAGAAGCACTACTCACCTTCGACGTGAGTGCCAAGGGAAGATATTACATTAATAGTTGATGGAACCTAATAGAGGGTACTACACACAGGCTGATACATCGATGGAAATGGGTTTTGAAGGTCTTGTTGGCAGAGTTTCGAGCTTTCGTGAGCCCTCCACAACGGTTTTAGGTAAGATTCAATCCTATTACCCGTCCTTCTACCATACACTGACTTCGAGGGAAAGAGATATGGTATTATCATCTGTTTGGCTTAAACAAGTTACAGTTGATGTTGTCTCGCCACCGTTATCTGCTAATGGACACTCGGGCAACACTATTGATGTAGTTGAAGACTCTGACTCTCCTTCTAGCTCTCAGGCTATCTTTAAGGTTATGGAACCTGTGGCCCATGTGAATCGACATGAAGTGTCTGTTGATTTACCCACTAATGGTTCCCCTACCTTAGAACCCTCTTCTCCATATGTGTCAACTTTATCCCAGGCACTAGTCAACCTGATTCGGTTTCACCCAATTTTCTTCCCGGATTCCGTGAATCGAAAGATGAAGATTCAAATTTGACGGCGGTACTTGATTTACTTATCCCTTTTATACGTGGAAATGAGTCCACTGTCAAACTGCTAGTCTTTCTTGGAAAACTTGAAACGATCCTGGAGACTACCCTTGGGGATACCAGTGGGAAAAGTACTGAAGGGGGGGTGATTGGGAAAGATTTTTCTTGGTCACGTGGTTTAGGTATTGAGCACTCACCAGTGAAAACTCGAAGTGCTAGAAAAAAAACAACCATTGAAAAGGTTGTTGAACCTTCTTTCCGACCTTCTACAGATGGTGGGCCCCTTAGACTCCTTAGAGCAATGAAGGCCCTTGCTCGGTCCAAATAATGTTATTACTATCTCTCAATATAAGGGGAACGAGAGGCGTCCTAAAATTAGCCTATGTTCGGGGACTACTTGATAAAGTGAGGCCAAACATTGTTTTTCTTCAGGAGATGTTAATTCATGCTGAGAAAGCTCGTGCCTTTTTAATTTACTTAGACCTCGTTGGCACTGTTGTGCAGTAAATTATGTGGGGAAATCTGGGGGTTTATTGGTCTCATGGGACTCAGACTCCTTTGAATTGACAACCTTTCTCACTTGTGGTGTAATGTTATTGACAAGTTTTGATCTGCAAAGTAATAGACAAATATCCTTTCTAAATATCTATGGTCCATGTTTGGAGTGTAAATCGTTCTGGGAAAGGCTGGAGAAGTCTATGCTTTTAGCACAAAAGAATTTAGTACTTGCTGGTGATCTCAGCTTGACTCTGTCAACTGGGGAGATTTGGGGAGGCATACATACTTTGGGTACTCTGGCAAGATTTTTTATTAATTAGTTCCACAAGAATAAACTGATAGATATTGTTCCTGGTACTTTGATGCCAACATGGAGGAACGACTGTGCTGGTAATGAGGCTATTTCTAAGCAACTTGATTGGGTGCTCATATCAGAAGATATTTTGACATCGCTGGGAGTGTATAGGGCATGGGTTAAGTTCCCCTATATATCTGATCACACACTGATTGTATTATAGCTTGATTCGACTCTCACTTTCAAAGCTTTTCCTTTCAAATTTAATCCATTGTGGTCGAAAGAAAATCTCTTTATTGAGTTTGTACAGAAACTTTGGAGAGATCCTAAGTTTCTAGTGGAGGATGGAAGACAAAGGAGACTTGTTTGGAAACTAAAGGAGCTGGAAATATTAACAAGAGCTTGGCAAAAGGAGGTGAGGTATCTTAAAAGCTCGAGACTAATGGAGTTGGAAAAGGAGATATCATTTAGATTACAGAATCAAACTGTTGGTATCTATAATGATTTTGGCGAACAATCTCTCAAGTTACCTGAATAAGAAAGATCAAAGATACGTATTCATACAGAGGAACAATGGCATCAACGCAGTCGAGCCATTTGGTTACAAAGTGGAGATCTTAATACTAGATTCTTTCATAGTTATGTGAGTTTTAGGAGGAATAGAAAATATCTTTGGGAACTAAAGGATGAGGAGGGACAAACACATAGTGGCCAGGAAAATTTAAAAAAAGATGCTTATCATCACTTTAAAGATTTTTATAAAAATGGGTTGAGTTCTCCGGTAAGAAAGCAAGTTCATATGGTTGCCTTATATAATGAGATGATAAATAATATGGAAGCTAAGGCTTTATTCAAACCGGTTAATTTACAGGAACTTCAAGAAGTTTTATACAAGTTCAAAATTGACAAAAGTCCGGGCCCGGAAGGCTGGACTGTCGAGTTTTTTAAGGATTTTTTTGATATTGTAGGGGAAGACCTACTTGGAATGGTGGAGGAGTCTAGGAAAAAAAGGTGTTATTGCAGGAGCATTAAACTCTACTTTTATCACCCTTATTCCAAAAGTTAATAAACCTCATCTCTTTGGAGATTTTCGTCTGATTTCTCTTTGTAATCTATGCTATAATATTATCTCAAAGGTTATTGCAGATCGCATAAAACCTTTTTTCTCTAGATCACTTTCTGAAGAACAGTTGGGATTCCTCCAGGGGAGACAGATACATGATGCTATAGGTACAATACATGAATGTGTCCATAGCATAAAGAAGAAGAAAATTAAAGCATTGGTTCTAAAGCTTGATTTACAAAAAGCATATGATTGTGTCAACTGGGATCTGCTGAGATTAATTTTGCTTCAAATTGGTATGGGAATCAGTATGAATAACTGGATTATGAGTTGAGTAGTTTCCACTTCATACTAAGTTCTGGTAAATGGTGAAGCTACAGATTTCTTTAAGAGTAGCAGGGGACTACAACAAGGTTGTCCTTTATCCCCCTTACTCTTCATACTAGTCATGAAAGGATTGAGCCTACTACTGAAAGCTAGTCAGAATGATGGTATATTGACAGGTATTTCGGTTACGAGATATTTAAAAAATTTACACATACTTTTTGTAGATGACGTGGTAATTTTAACAAAAGCTACTATGTAGGAGTGGTGGTAGATTGACAAAATTCTGAATTTTTTTTGTTTAACTTCAGGCTTACAAATAAATGTGTTAAAATCTACTTTTCATCATGCTGGATTAACTGATCTGGATCTAAATCTTTTCAAAGTTGTTTTCATATTTAAATTTATATCGATGGATCTGGGATTCAAATATCTGGGTTTTTATATCAAAGCGGGGGCACAATGCTTGGAGGAATGGAGCTGGTTACTAAAAAAATTTGAAAAGAGAATCAATGACTGGTGTTATCGCTAGTTGTCATTGGGAGGTCATTTAAATCTACTCAAAGCAATTTTAACCAGTCAATCAATATATTGTCTCTCCATGGCAGTTGTTCCCATTTCAATTCTGAATTTGTTGAGAAGGATGATGTACAACTTCCTATGGAAACGAGATAGTGTATCCCATCATTTACATTTGTGCAACTGGGAGAAGATATCTGTTCCAAAATCGATGGGGGGATGGGGCATTCTCAATATCTTTGTTTTTAACAAAGCATTAGCAACAATCACCCTCTGGAGAGTTCTCATGGGGAAAGGTATTTGGCATAAGATAATCATGGATAAATATCTTGGAAACAAAAAATTTACTACTTTGCTAAGATCTAGTTCCTTCATACAAAATGGAGTTTCAAAAATTTGGAGTGGATTATCGAAGGTGACTTATCTTATATTACATGGTATAAGCTGGAATCTGGGATCATAAGATCTAGTGGCCTTGGGGAAGGACCGTATTTTGGGGATCGAGGAAAATTCTTATTTATCCATTCCATTACAGGCATCATTAGAAGAAAAAAAATTAGTGACTTTGGCACAGGCATGGAGCCCATTAAATACAACAAATCTTCCAGATTATTGGGTGAAGAGTAATGAACTGGGACTGGAAGATGACCTGGCTATAGAATGGGATTTATTTAGAAAAAACCTCATTGACGTCGGGGTGATACTACAAGAAGGTTTAGACCAAGTTATGTGGACGGGTGGGGACAACCCAGGAAACCCATCAGCAAGGAACTTTTATTTAAGCATTGTATCATCAAAATTCTTAACCAAAGTGGAGAAGTGGAGATTATCGATTTGGAAGTGGAAATTTCAGTTAAAAATAAAGCTCTTCATTTGGTTAGTAATTGAAGAAAAAGTACTAACCTAGAATATGTTGCATAGGAAAGGATGGGAGGGCCCGGGTCGCTGTCCACTTTGTAAAAAGGATTTGGAAACTCCTTTCCATATTTTCAAACTATGTCCCTTCACTTTAACAGTTTGAAAAATTTTAAAACAAATGTTAATCCTTGATGGAGAGTGGACAGGAAATTATCTTCTGGAATGTTTGAAAAACTGGTATATGATCAAGAGGGCACCTACAACGATTACAACATATGTTATATGGTTCACTTGGCTCGAACGCAATAAGGCAATATTTGAGGAAACTACACCCTCAGTGCACTTGATTATCTATAAGACCCTAGCTCGTATTACATTTCCCAGCAGTCAGGTAAAGTCACGAATTCCAAAATCTATTTGGATACATCAAAGTCTAAATACAACTCTTGCTTGGTTCGATGGAGCAGCTAAAAAAGATGGTGATAGGAGTGGGGAACGAGGAATCATAAAAAACTGGAATTCATTTGTTTATAAATGGACTTTCTTCTGTGGTAAAGGTACAAATACGAGGGCAGAGTTCTTGGGAGCAGGGGTTACCTTAATGTTAGCGAATCATTTGGAAATTCCATGTATCCATGTTATGGGAGACTCCAAAGTTGTTATAGATTGGCTCAATGATAAGGGAAGACTAATGGTGACTTCCATAAAAGGTTGGAAGAAAAGAACGAAAATACTTATTCAGAAATTCCAATCTATTGATTTTCAACATATCTTTAGAGATTTTAATATTGATGCAGTCTCTCTTTCTAAGCAGGCTATGATTGAACCTGAAGGACTGGTTACTTTTTATAAATGGACAAATGGAGATGAAGGCCCGAGAAGACAAATAAATATTCATTGAAGAATTTGCTTGATAGAAGTAGATATAGAAAGATGAATTATGTTTTATTAGGGCATTTTTGGTTATATATCCGGTTTATATTATCCAATTTACATCAGAAATAGTGGCAGTTGTATTGGATCTCAATATGAACTATTACTTTTTGTAAGTTTTTGGGCTGAGATGAATGCCAGTTTTTTTTTGGAAGTAATTGAGGATTTAGAGAATCCTGTAAATGTACTGAAAGATGAAAAAATTATATGTCTAATATAATTTGAGCCAATTTTTTCCCTGGAAAAAAAAGTGAGAATATAGAGAGAGTGTTCAATATGGTCATTAAAATAAATATGAATTAATAATTTGGTTATATGGATGTATTGATATGTTTAGATGAGGCTCTCCTATGTATAAATAATTGTTATGTAACTCATCATTATTATATCTTTGAGAGTTTTGTTCCACACCTATATTTCTTGTATATAGTGTGTATTTTGGTTTCTTATGTTTTTTTTTTGTAAGCTAAGATATTATATATCAATATGATACAAAAATGTACATATGTCCATGTCTAAGGCCCGACAAAATGGAAACCAGGCCTCAAAGCCATATCACAATATAGTTTGGCAGTGCTTTAATAATGTTTTTAAACAAAAAAACCAAGAACAAAGAGTCTAATTGGCCTATTCATAACAACTATTATAACATAACTTATCGGGGATCCACTGATCTGAGTGAATAGATATGGGTTGTTTTAGTAGTGATGGATCATTTTAGTAGTGACATGATCCAACTAGGGGCTGGGTATATTATAAAGTGGTATCAGAGCTATTGGTTCAACACTGGACCCATATGGGCCAAGAACCAGTGTGAATTTGGATAAATTCGTTGTTGCAAACTTTGGTCTGAGTGAATCTTACTAATAACTATGGGATGATTATCAATCTTACCTTCCACTTCAATCATGTGCGATTGATAGTCTACTTACCTATTGTCCAAGGTTGCATAGATCATTGGCATGCTTTTTCTCACATCCTCTACACTCTCCTCCTTCTTGATGCTATGCAAAGTTTTCATCTTATCTCCTCAATGAGGACAATATTTATACATGTGATCTTCTTCACATCCCCAACACTTTATGGGTCATTGCCTTGGCCTCTTTCCCAAAGACTCTGTCATTTTCTGATCACCTTGAGATGATTGTCCTTGCTGATATGATTGAGATCTATTCCTTATGAAATGTGGCTTGAATCCTTTTTTCCTTTGATCCATATTTACTTTCTTATTGTCATCCCAGGCCCTTTGGAAAGTCGACTTTCCTCTATTCTGCTGATACAAATACTTGGCCTTTCTTATGGCTTCTTCTAAACTCTTAGGCTCATCAAACTGAATTGTATCCTTGTAAAAGGATGACAGTCCACTTAGGAACCTATGAATTTTTACCTTCTCATCTCTGTTGAATCTCACATACTTGATAATTTCCAAGGACTTGCTCTCATATTAATCCATGGTCATGTTACCAAGTTTGAGTTCAAATAACTCTTGCATCTTCTTGTCGTAATATTGTTCTGACAAGTACTGCTGCTAAAAGTATTTCTTGAATTGCTTCCAAAAAATTCTCATCTCATCAAGGTTCTTAACCTACTTCAGTCGACCCCACCAGATAAATGTCTTCCCTTGAAGGTGGTAGGCTGCAATTCGGTCTTTTTCATTTGACGAGTAGTTATGCAATTAGAAATATTTCCTCATTCCCAACAACCATGCTTCTGCATCTTCACCTTTCTTGTTTTCTACATCAAATAATGGTGGCTTGATTTTCCTCAATTCCCCTTGCAAGCTATCTGATCCATGTCTCATTCTCTAGTGCCTGACAAGAGATATACGTGGGCTTCTTGCTGAACTTGAACATGAATATTTTTTTCTAGTTGAGTGCCTTGGGGAATGATGATGTTGATTCCTTCTAATACTCCTTGATTGTCTAGATCCTCCATGATCATCCTTCCTATCATGAGACCTAGACACTTCCACTTGCTTGGCACTAGCTTATTGCCTTGTTCCTGAATCTTTGTTGAATTTCTTCTACAACATGTTCAAGCTTTGGAGTTTCTCTTCTTGAGCCTTCATAATCCTCTCATTATTTTCCCTATAGATCTGCACTTATTTTTGCAAGTTTCTCATAGTTACAAGCTCCTGACTCCCTCTTCTTCCATTAGACTCAGTCTCAGCATTACCCATGCTGACATGCAGG